>APFE031469468.1:170872-204036 GCA_000404065.3 Pinus taeda
TCCATCTATTTTTCCAAACTTGATCAATCATCCATAAACAACAACCTGCAATCCATAGACATGATCCATATGTCTAAAAATAGCCATATGTCTAAAAATAGACTTGCGCCAAAAATAGCCTGCGGGCCCACTTAGTGAAGGCGACTCTTTTCACTAAGCTCCATCATCTTGTTGCAATCTCAACAATAGGGGCAGTATTGCCTAAGGGAGGGATTGACAAGTATATGTCTATCCTTTAAAAGTTTTTTGCAAACTTGAATTGATAATATTGTGTACTTGTGAATAGCACAAGTTGTCACTTCTCTCTTGCAATCTATTTCCTTGAATTTACTAATTGATTGAATGCAAGTATCTCAAGTGTAGCACAGGTTGCCTTTCAAAGATGGGCGGTTGGGGAAATCGTTGGTTATATCAACCAACCTTCAAGAGCTAAGGAGGTCATGTTCTTGCCATCATTAGGGGCAGCCAAAGACATCCAAAAGAAGGACATCAAAAGAGGTCCAGTACCTATTCTTCCTTCCTCTCATTTCTAAAAAAATCTTTTGGTTACCTTATGTACGAATTCATTGAAGATCTAAAGCGATTTTGAGGCTATGTAGTGGCTGTCCTAACAACCACAAATCAGCCAAGAAGAACTCGTTTAACTCAACATTCCTTTGTTTCCTTAGTGTAGAATTTCACTAATTTCAAAGTAGAGCTTGCTTGCAAATTTGTTTTAGTCAATTTTTGCTGCTAACCTTGCGGATGACAAAGCTGAACTTGGCATCTTTCACTTTGCATTTAGCTGACCCATTCTGCAGGTCACAAAAACTGGAGGAGGAACTTGAAGGATCAAGCTAGGCATTTGAACCACAAAGCCACTTTCTGAGGACTGATTGTTCACAGACAGCTTGGGCAGCAAAAGGATATTTTTGATAGTCATTAGGACTTATTTTCTGCAGACCCTTTTGAGCAGACTTCAAGTTCCTTTTAGACAGTTTTGGGGCTGCCTATGAGCAGACTCTAATTCTCTCTTTGTTAAAATTGGCAACTAGGGCCAAAATCCATGTGGGTCACCTCATTTATGGCAGCTGATATTTTTCTTAGATTCCTCTTGTCGAGAGGTGTAGGATTGATCTAAAAATCATCCGATTCCGACAAGTATTTATGGAGATATGAATTTATTTGTATTTACTTGAAAAATTGTCGAAGTCGGCCAACAGTGAAATGTGTGGCACACATGCCCAGTGAATCATATAATACAAGAGAGGTTGATTCATTTTCTCATCATCTCATCTCACTCATTCTTCCCTCTCTCTCCTTATCTTTGGGTTATACAAGGAGCAGCTGACATGTGGCAAGGAGGAGGAGGCATTAGGGCAAGGAGGACGCAAAAGCTGCTGAAGGTCTCTTTGACCTGCGTTGACCAAGCGTTGAGTCATCAAGGGTGCGGTTTTGGTGTGGCTGCCTCTCCTAGGCAGGCCGCAGATTTTGGTACAAAAATCGAGACAATCTGTCCACAGGTTTGATCAACGTTGACTGCCCTCGTTTTGGGCAGCAGGTTGACTTCAGTCAACAGCAGTTTGACTATGTTTTTGGGGCTGTTCAAGGGTTGTTTCTTCAGGTTGTTCGAGGGCTAGTTGACTGGAAATTGACCTAGCATATTGGAGGTCAATTTCAACTCGTTTGACCAAGTTTGACTTTGCTGATTTAGGGTTTGCTGCTGCTGATATAAAATCACAGAATTTTGATTTTTTACTATTTCTCTGTGCTGAACTATTGAAGATAAAAGAAGATTTGATCAAAGGGTTTCCCCGCATTGGGGTTTGTCTCTGGCTAGCCGCCACATCTTGTGTCTCTTGTCTTGGCTTGTTTTCTGTTGATCTTTTAATGTTCTATCTGTACTTTACTTAATATATACGTGATTGGTAATCTGTGGCTAATAAGAAGAAAATAAATAAACTGCTCTGAGCATAGTACACACCATAACTTAACACTCTTAGGCAAAAATTTGAAACCCTTTTGTACAAAATCTCACTGCCTTTTAGGCAGAGTTGTCTTGGCCCTTTTTGCCAAGACAAAGGGCAGCTTGTAGACCTGATTGCATACACCTTTAGCAAGCAGTTCAAAGGGCCTTTCATACCTTCATCATTGTAACATTTGTGTCTTTTGAAAGCTTACTTTCTTGGTTAAATGCATTCAAGCAGAACTTTCTCTTTTTAACACCAGTGTAATAGTGTACCTTTCGATAAAAAGGAAGCCTTGATCTTTTCTTAAGTTATTTATAATCATATGTTCAAAATTCATTGTGATTTTTGGGCTAAGGACTCTTATTATTTGTAACAAGCCTCAGAAAGAGTACCACTCCCTTTGAGGGGGGAGTACTTGTAAACTCCTTCCAAGAAACCCTCTCCATCCCTCACCCAACAAGAGGGATCTAATATAATAAAGGTAAATATTTCTTTTTTTTTAGCTTGGGGATCTTTCCCTTGACATTCCTTTTTCCGGAATTAGGGAAGGTGTCTCTTGTGTGATTGCTTAAGTGGCTGCTTTATTGCTTTGATTTTCTTAAGTAATTTAGAGTGAGAAACATTTTCTTTAACTTGTTTTCCATGCATCTCTAGTTTCTCTAGCTTAACATTTCACTTTTCATGTTACTTAATCTAATGTGCTAGATGATCTTGATTAACTTCACTTGTTAGTTCCATTGTCTCTCTTATCTCTTTATTACAATTTCTTTTCTTTTGCATATTATAGTTTAACTTGCCTTTACATTGCTCTCTTATTCTCATTAGTTAGTTTTTCTTTTAAGTGTCATTGGAAAGCATTTCTTGCATAACAAATCTAGCAATTGCGGCACTAATAAATCTACCTCCAACATAAGTTGGTTGAATTAGACAACAGGGACTCTCCATTCACTATTGACTCCTCACTTTGAGATCAGGGCTCAAGCGAGTGTGAGGTTTGGGGTCACAAAGTCCTTTGAAATGTGCTTTAGAAATTAGGACTAACTTAAAATATACCAAGATAATCTCAGATAATCTCATCACACTACAAAGCAGGTACAATATTTGAGCTTGTGTTTGGAAGTCGTCATTTATTTATTTTCAAAGCATCATATTGATCACTTGAGCACTTTTTAAGTTGATAAGCATTTATTTCATTCTCAAGCATTTCTTAAATTGTTGCATTTGCTGGAGTTATAACTTGGCATTTTACTTTGGAAGCATTCATCTCTTGTGGCACTTTGTCTTCCTTCCAAGCTCTTACAAAGTTGTATCTTTACTTGGAATATCTTGAGCAAGTATCTATTTTTGGGCATTGGTCGTATCGTGTTATATTTGTGGATGTATGTGCTCATTGAGCCTATAATTGTAATTGATGTTGTATATTTGAAGTGTATATTGATCATCTTGTATTAATTTCTAAAAAACTGACTTGCTGGCTTTGAGCTAGTTGAACCTTAGGTTTGTTTTAGGGTCTAGCTCCCTTGGCTTCGCTAGGAGTAAGACTAGACAAAGGAGTTGATAATTGAGTGACAAGCTCAACTCGAAACTTGCCCCCAAGGCCACATTAAGTGGAGTTAAGGATTTTCTCCACAATAATCCCAGGTGTGGGTTAAGGGGACAACAAACCCTACCTTGTAAAGTTGTATAGACAACTTATTGGCTCTTTGATGTATCTGGTCAACACAAGGACAAATATATGTTTCATAGTCAACACTCTCAGCTAGTTCATGGTTGAACCTAAGAGGGTACATTGGACAACAGTGAAACATGTGCTACGATATCTACGAGGCACAATCAAGTATGGGTTGCGATTTACTCGAGGTGATGGTGTCAGGTTTATGGGGTATACAGATGCAGATTGGGTAGGCAGTGCAGGGTGGAAAGAACTTCAGGGTGTTTCTTCAATATTGGATCAGGGGTTGTCTCTTGGTACAACAGGAATAATAGTTCATGGCAATGAGTTATGCAGAAGCAAAATACATGGCAGTGAGCATTGCTACATGTGAGGCCAATGGCTTCGGAAGCTCCTAATGGCACTATTTGGTCAAAGGTTGGATTTGACTAGTATCTATTGTGATAATCAAAGTTGCGTCATGCTCTTTGAGAATTCATTGTTTCATGAGAGGTCGAAACACATCGACATCAGATACCACTTCATCAGGGATTGTGTACAACGTGGATCAATTCGACTATATTATGTTTCCACAGATCGATAAGTTGCAAATATTCTGACGAAGGCCTTGGGTTAGGCAAAGTTTGTCTTCTTTAGGGATAAATTGGGGGTAGTGGAAAACACCTTCCTTGCTAAGAGGGAATGCTAGTTTTTGTAGCTCGGATAGGTGTTCTAGTCTCAAATGGTGTCTATGATACTAAGGAACACAAGTGGATTAATATTTTCCAATACCCAAAAACGTTTCCTAGTGAAATTGTCTTAATTAAATTAATTAGCCAGTGCTAATTATTTTCCTAAGTCTAACTTGGGGAAATGGCTTAATTAATCAGGAGTTTTTGAGATGAATTGATTTTATTATAGAGACTCCTAGAAAAATTATTTTTAGAAGTCGATATGATCTTAGCCATTGATTGGAGTTAGATCATGGCCATTGATTTGTCAATGAGGGATTATAAAAGGAGATTGATGGGACCTTTGGAGAACACACTCGGGTAACAACTTTGCAGTGATAACAAGGGCATAGTGATAGCGTGCGAGACACCAACAATAGGGATCGACAATGATTGAGATCATTTTTCCAGAGAGAGATTCTTCACAACGTTTTCCAGATTCTCAGTGACAGAGGGAAATTGATTTATTTGTAGAGGTCGATTTCCTCTAGCTAATGCGAATTGTTTCAGGGAGGCTGAGTTGTTGGGGCAAGTGCGAATTTTCTAGAAGGTTTGATTTGCACATGGGAAATCGAGTTTTCTAGTGAAGGACAAAATTCTAGTGGAGGCCGAGTAATATGCTGGAATGCAGTAGTTGGATCGATTTATAGTCACAAAGAGAGGCCGAATTGATTTAGATGGGCGAGTTGCTTCTAGGGGTTAGAATCACAACTTGCAGAAGTGAAGAAATTAATTTGCCGAAAATTTGCTGTTACACAACAAACAATTGATGTAAATTTTGGTTACAAATTTGCTGAGGAATAATAAAAATCCCTCATCTACAGAACTGGTTTTCCCTTCGAGGTTTTTTGATGAACAATTTGTCCAAAATTATTGATGTCAAATTTTATATGTGTGTGTTATTTTCTCAGTTCCCGTGATTATTTATTTGTGAAACTGCAGTTGTGTTATTTCCAGTATTTGTTGTGAATTAATTTTATAGAAGACAAATAGTCTGCAAATATAGAAAATTAATAACTAGTAACTGCGTTGGAATTTTCACAACTTGTATAAGCATGGGTCCAAATAATTAAAATCCAACGTACTAGTATCATGTTAACAAAAGAAACGAGGACATGGAAAGCATAACCAAATATACATTTCGATTATGCAGTAGGCCTTTAGCAAAGTAAATCATGTTAGTTACAAAATTGGAGCTAAAAATATTGAATGTAGGCTAAACTCAATACCATTCCTCTAGGTGGTTTCTCCTTCACGTGTGTTATTG
Source organism: Pinus taeda (assembly GCA_000404065.3). Taxonomy (NCBI): domain Eukaryota; kingdom Viridiplantae; phylum Streptophyta; class Pinopsida; order Pinales; family Pinaceae; genus Pinus; species Pinus taeda. Next base: position 176,471 of record APFE031469468.1, read on the forward strand.
CAGTAATCCAACTTAAATATGTTGGTTGTGGTTGTGTTCTTTGCCAATGACACAGGTTGTATTTCCAATTCTGTGAAATGCAGATGCTAGGATTTTATCATCCGTGAAGCTATTTTTTGTTTCTAATTATTGTTAGTGGATGCTAGAAGTTGCATTTGAAGACCTTGTTATCAGAAGCCATGAAGAAGGGTTCATTTATCATATGTGGAAGTGTTTTATGTGAGAGCTCTTCTCCTGTTAATTCCCTTTGATGTCATATTTCTGAGTGTATGGTCTTGCATCTATTATCATGTTAAGGGTGGTTGTTGCATCAATACTTCATTGTAGGACTCACTCTTATAACTTTGTTTGAGTTTGGTACCTTGAACGACCCTTCCAAGTACATTTCTTTGTCATTTAGCAACAAGCTAAAGCTTATTATGGCATGTATAATAGCTCTAGGTGCTTTAACCATTCATGGATATCTTGTCTTTGGCTTTCCCTCTTGACAACATAGCCCTTAGTTGGATAGGCACTAGTCCCCTATCTTCCATCACCCTTTTTATCTCATTAAAGGCAAAAACATTGTTTTTCTCAAGCTATCTCTTCATGTCACCTTTGAGCCTCATTGTCATAGCTTTAGTAATCCTAATTGCTATGGATACTCTCCTTGAGTTGGAGAAGAACTAACCAAAAGTGAGAGGATAGTTTGATTAGGTGACAACGGTGATCCTCCCAATAGTTCACCCTCAAGTTGCACCTTATGGATTAGATAGCCTGATGGAGTGTTTGCATGATTTCAAGCTATGGAGGAGTGAAGGTACCTAATTTTTGTTTATTTGTTTGTTTGTTTAGGTTTACTTCTATATGTTTTTGTTATCAATTAAGATTTTTATTGTAGCGTTAAGAGGGAGTGTTGGACTATACTGCTCCAATATAATTAAAAAATGTATTGTAAAATTTTCATTATTACAAGTGACTAATAAAGTGTTAGACATAAATTAATTAAATAAGGTGGCTAGGTCATGTGTAGCATTGTTACGTTGAAAATGAAATAAATGCAGATTACCCCTATTGTGTCATTTTACTTCATTGTAATAAATACATGCTTAAATGACTTCTTGTATGCTTAAATGTTTAACACAATAGTCCTTTTCAACAAGTCACTTTATTTTAAAATGCTTTTTATATAATGGTAAAATAGAATGTATGACCTTAGTATATTTCAAAAGTTGTTTGCATCAATTGAACGACTTCAGTCATGCATTTGAATTTTTTGCAAAGATAAGTCTTTTATAAAATGGGAAAGGATGACTTGTAATTTAGTGTTTTGTCTTGTTAGTGATTGATTCATAAAGACATATCATAATTAGCGATTGATGTATTGATATTCACCATTGTACTTGTGAAATTTTATTTTGCGTGTGATTCATATCTTGCTTTGTCAGGCGTACCATTTTAATATTGATATTCTTATTGAATATAAGTGCCTTAAATGGTTGAACTAATCGTAGATGACTCTTTCAGATTGTTGGAATAATTGACCAACCTATTTTGCGTGAGAGATGGATTGGTGAGATTGGCAAAAAGAGTACATTTAATGGACAAGAAATTTCCACCCGCTCATGCAATTCTCTGGCCAAAGCATACATGTAAGTTCTCTTCATCATTCTTAGGTTATGGGATGAACAACATGGTTATTATGCCTAAAACACATTTCTTGATTATATACAAACTTAGTGGGATAAGGGGGGTTGGTGTGAAGGTATGTCTTATAATTATTGGTGTATTTGTACATTGTAAGGTATATGTTATTGGTATATTTGTACATTGTAAATACTTTTGATGCATTATCCATCATTTTAAACGTTTATATGCTTATTCTTTTTGAATTGATTCCTTCATAAAACTATTGATTTTGAGATCATGTTCCCAAGTCTGGTGACTTTTTATATACCGCTACTGTTGCAGAAAGACAAAATCCTTTTGTTTTTGTCCTTGTAATTATTGTTCTTGGTGATGCTTTTTCCTTTTCTAAAACAAATTGGATGAGCCACAGCATGTGTTTGCATTTTTTTTTACCTTTATTTTTATTGCTCTATACGGATTGCAATTCTTTCATCTTTTTGCCTACTTGATTAAAAGGTGTTGTTATTTGGAATTTTGGACAAAGTTCTCTATTTGTGAAGATGGTAGCAAAACTCGTTATTCCTTGGGAAACTCAATAAGTTGACTCAACGTGCTGACTTTTCATGAAACTTGCTAATACTTGGCATGAGTTGGTCAAGTTTAGGACAATTTGGTAAAACTTACGATTATTTTGGAACTCCAAAATCATACAATGGAAGTTGGTCAAACTAGTGAGGCAAACTTGTGTAAAGCTGATGAGATTTGTTAACGTAAATCAGATGTGCCAATGGTTTTTTCCTATATGATATGTTATCTAATATGCAGTTTGAAATTATAGTACACAAGGGCTATTTTTGGATGGGTTGAATTGCCTTGGAGGAGCTATTTTCCACATGTCGTAACATGGTCAACCAATGATTTAGGAGAGGTTTAACTACATCAATATAATATTTATTTGACTTGTCATGGAGTTAGTTAAAAGATAATAATATTTTATTTTATGAGAGAAGAGACACAGTCTGTAAAGAAGATTTGTCTCTTCGTTGTAGTGGTTTGGAATTTGAGGATTGAGGATTCCTTCCCTTTGGCTACATTGTACATCATTTTGCAGAAGATTGGAGGTATTTGGATAAATGTAATGTGAGATTTCATTCCACTTATATACAAATAAGGTTGTTCTCTGAACGAAAAAACATCTCTTTCATGACTTTGTTTTAAAGTAGTACCCCTACCTCTCCAGGGATAATTTTCTGCATCAATTTTCAGCAATTTAAGCCTGATTTGTGGCATGTAGAGCAACCATTATTTGCTTTACACATTCTTGCATCAACTCTCTTTAGAGTGATCTTCCTTGAGTCCATTTGTGCGAGATTTGGGAGGCACTAGTCTTGGGGTTTCTACCTTAGTACTCCTTTCTGACACCACTCATTTATTCCACTGTTACTACAACCACATGTTGTGCTTAGGCTTTCTCTTTACTAAATCACTTTGAACCTCCACTTTATAGCCTTAGCAATCCTCTTTTTAGGGAAGACCCCTTTGGGTTGGAGAAGAGCCAACCAAAAGTGTGAGCAAGAGCTACTATAGGGATAGTAGGTAGGTTTCATGAGTGCATAAAATTAGTCCCTTGATGCTTGGGACTTTACATCTTTAGGGATGCTAGATATTGTTGCAACATTTTGACGCCAATGTTAGGGGTAAAGTCCATTGTGTACATTTGCTACATTGGTTTTATGACTACTTATCTTGAAGATTGCTTCTCATATGTTCACGCCACATTTGATGCCTTATTGATCTTAGATGCGAGGAAAAAAAGCAAACACTTGAAGAGCTCACCTTGGTGGTTACTTATTTCAGATTTTAGTATGAGGTATGATGATCATGTATTTATCAGATTTAAAGTGAAGATGCATGACCCCGTTTTGCAAGGAATTAGAAGCAAAGCTGCTTGGTCCTTTAGATTGCTAATGCATTCATGGACATCCACATGAGTTCTATTATAAACTATGGAAGAAACATTGTCTGAGTTTCTATGAAAATTGTAATGATTCTCGTCCTTTTGTTTTAATTTAGATTTGATTGAAAAATTTCATTTTTTCCATGAAGATGTAACTATGAAAGTTTTTGCACTTGTCATGAAAAGAAAGGCAAGGGAATGAATGGTATGCTATTCTCAACCCAAAGAAGATAATTTCATTTGCATGTTTTTTATATCTTTTCAAGATTTTTGGCTAGATGTAGAAGATCAAATGGAATGATTAAATGGTGCATGTCTTTGGGTTGAAATCTGTAAAGACAAGAAAAGAAAGTTGGATGGTATGATGGTTTCATCTAGAGGCGACCCCTTTGTTGAGAAATCTAGGACAAAAAGATGAGATGATTTCTTTAGCAATGATAACTGCTTGTGAAGACTTTTTACTTTTCTTAATTAGGTTCTTCTTTACTTGATTATTATTGTTTTCTTCTTCATCAACCAACTACCAAACCATAAAGAACAATGAGACAAAGGACACAAGATAAAGGCTATCTGCCAGGGCCAAAACCTCTCCAAGCTTGAGAGGAAAACCCACCGAACTCTTATAGAATATTCAATTGATGAATTCCAAGACCAAGACCCTCTACTAACAACCCCTCCAAGACCAAGTCAACCCTTACTTGTAGATGTTGGAACTTCTCCTTATTTCTTCACCCTCGATCCTACAACTCAAGTATGAAGTTCTCGGCCTCCATCTCTACAATTTTTGGCTACTTGTAGATGACTTTAAATTTCCCACGTGTGATCGAATTAGGGCTACTTAAGCCCTCCTTCTCCTTCGCTTAACCAAGGCTGGATTCTTTATGAATTCAATCTTCAATACAGATCTCTTTCTTGCCTTGATTTGACCCTCTTGTGATGACTGTAATTTGGTCTTATTGCAGAGATACAAACCCTGATCTACTCGCACGCGTGAACATAAAGTGGCCCAAAATAGATCTGCAATTGCTTCGCTGTTCCTTCGAGCTTGATCTTCTCTTCTTTACTTGAATGGAAGGCTTCTTCTTTGTCCTTGTACTCGAACTTGTTGTGTGTGAGGCAGTGTATCTTGAATGAGGTTGAGTGCCCTATATATAGACTTCTTCCTCATGCTTGTAGGCCGATTTGACTTGATCCTAGGCCGACATGTTAACTTGGAGTAGGCTTATTGCTTCATTTGAAGGCCAACTTGCTAGAAGTGCTTGGACTTGGGCATGGAGGGTCTTTTGACGCTTACAAAGACTCAAATACATATGGAACATGCCCAAGAAGGGTCTCTTATACATGACAAAGACTCGATTGACTTTATGACTTAATGGCCGATCCTGATAGATCACAATGGGAGCTTCATCTATAAAAATAAAATTCCTTGAGCATGAAACCCATGTCTCAAGCATAAAATAATTTTATTTTTCTTCGTTACATTAATTACATAAAATCATGATTACACATGTCATTATGAAGACCGAACCTAATTACATATTTCAACACTCCCTCTTAACTAGGGAGGTATTCATAATCCATACAAGGTACTTGGACATTCTTAATTTGAAGAATTCTCATAAGAAGAGTCGGATTGGTAACCCATCTGTATAGCATCATATCCAACAATGTCATATAGCAAGGCCTTGACTTAACACCTCTATCTCTCCACAAGATCAGAGTACAATGATGGCGAGAACAATGATTTATAGACACCCTCATCATTATCTCTCTCAGAACATACCTCACCCGGGTTGTCTCAGAGTATGTTCTACCAGGACTATTCTTATCTTGGATTCCCAGTCCTCAAAGAATATTGGTCCTTTATGACTACTCTTATCTTGGATCCCCTACCACATCCTCAAAGAGTATCAGATGCCAGATGCTTACCTAATCCTCCATTCTTTTCTCCCCAATTGAAGATAAGAATGATGTGTCTATCTCTCCCTCTCAATTAGGGAGGATACCCATTCCAGTGAAGGAATGTACCCATTCCTATGTAAGGAATGTACCCAAGCTCCCTCTTAACCAAGGACTTGACCAAGCTCCCTCTTGACCAGGGACTTGCTTCTAGTAGCTTTCTAGGTGGAGATCATGGGAGAAACAACTGCTTGTAGGATTCCCTCCTTCGATGTCATGAATTTCTTCTTTGTTATGGAACCTACTTTTTTTGGGACTTTTTGTAGGGCACAAACCGCCCATCACTTTCATTCATGAATCATGTTAGTCATGTCATCCTTCTTTTCATTGGAAAGTGATCCATTAGTCCATATCTCGCTTTCTTCCATACCTTGCTACCTTCTTCATATCATGTTTCCTTCAGGATCTTTCATCCTACCACATGAATATCAGTTGTAGATGACATCTACAACTCTTCCCTTGGTGGCCCTGCATTAACCCATCCATATATCATTCAAAAATAGGAAATGAACATTAAATTAGAATTGCCTTTGAGATGGTCTTTTATCTTGACATCTCCTTGTTTGCATCAAAATCCTGCATATATATTGACACATCTTAAAAAAGATATACAATGTCAAGGGTCTCTTTCTTTTTCAGACTTTATCAAGATCTTCATATCTTTCCCATGGAGATATCATATCCAAATCTTTTAGTCCTTGGATGTTTATTGCCTTCTTCGTAGTTGCATTTTTCCATGATTTCTTCCTTTCTTTGTTCACACATTTCTTCTCAGAAAGTTCCAATCATAGTTCCTTCAACCACCTCATATTTCGTATCAAGACATATTATGTTGATTTCATCTAGCCAATGTGTGAACCATGCCTTCATGCATCCTTCCAAACGAGGAGATCCTTTCTTTTGATTATACTCATGAGGTAGAGCACTTATCTTCAGTGTTCCATGGGGACGCATCCTCCAGGGTCGGGTGCACGCACCCCTTGCACCCGTCACACCTGGGACGGGGAGTCTACTGGGGGTGCGATTCCCCACACACCCTTTTTGGGGAGTCTTGGGAGGACGCAAGGGGGTGCATTTCCCCAGTGTAGGGGACTAGACTCCCCAAAAGGGGTGTGTCTGGGCATCCCCCCTCAAAAGTGGTGCTTCTGGGTGTCTCTTTTGAAGGGGGAACGTGCCCCCCTTAAATTTGTCTAATAACACAATTTAAAAATAAAAATGAAAATGACATTTTAAAAATCCAAACAATTAAAAAAAATTAAAATTAAAAATAAATAAAACCGAAAATCAAAGAAATAAAAAAGAAAATGCTAGGTTCAATAAAAGTTAAAACTTCGTACCTCATTTCATTTTATTTTGTTTAAACTTTGCTGAGTGCTCCCGTCGACTTGAAGGCTGAAAGAGCTGCTGCTGCCACCAAGCCATCCCCCTGTTGTCGCCAAGACCTGCTCATTGCTTTCAAGTTTTGCTGTCGACCTCAAGGCTCACTTCCTTTGCTGTAGATTCATCGACTTTGCCGTCACCTGCTGAGTGCCTTCAACCTTTGCCGTCGAGACTCGACCTCGACCTCGCTTTGTCACCGTCGACCTTGCTCCAGTCGCTCCTGCTCACTAGTCTACTGTCGACCTCTTGCTCCTACTCTCCTTTAGGCGACCTTCGAACTCTGAGCTCCTACTCACCTATTGGGTCGAGCTTGTCCAGGAGTGTCGACTGTTTTAAATTTTAAGTTTTAACTTGTTGCTACTCGACCTCCTCTTCGACCAGAGGCAATGTTTACCCTTGCTGCAAGGCCAATCTTGCTCCAGAATTTGCCAGACTTGCTCCATAATCCTCCAGGTAAGTTCTTAATTGTTTTTAATTTTTTAATTTTTTTAATATTCTATGTTGTAAAATGTCATTGCACGCTGAATAATAGTGTATTTTTATTTTTATTTTTTTTAAATTCTTGAACTTCTGTAATGTTTTTTAAATTTTATTAATTTAATTTTAATCGATTTTGTATTGTAGATTTTAATTTACATTATGCGATTTTTTTTAAACCCTTCTTGCAAGGCAGAAAAAATAAAAAAAATTGCAAAATAAATTAAGACACAACAAGCTGCAAGTGTAAAATGGTTGATCACGACAACATAAGTAGCCACAATGTCATTGCGAGTGATAGTGAATATGATTCTCAAACAGAAAGTCCACTTGGATCTGAAATCCCATCAACAATGAATGAAACCCATGGCAGTAGTGCAGTTAGTGTTTCTCCCAGTGCCACTGCAACCCTATCAAAGTCATTGGCAGAATATGCAAATAGGACATTTAATCCAAGCAAATCTCTTTTGTTATATGTTACCAAAATGGCTCTCTTCAATCCAACCAAAACTAGGGAAACAAAGAGGTGGGACACGCCATTGGAAATCCAATTTTGGTGATCATTTTTGGGTTGGGAGTTATAGTCAGATCAAGATGCATCTTTTGGGTGTAGGTGGTAAAGGGCTTGATATATGTCCAAAATTAACCATACTACAAAAATTAGAGCTCTTAAGGATGCAAATGGCAACAGATGCAAAGGGCACATTCAAATAAAACTGTCATGGCCCAAGCTCACCAAAATATTGATGAAGCCACAAGCTCCAAAAGAAAATTAAAACAATTGAAAAATATGCCTCCACCATCTCCTATTGGGACTAAGGGTTCCCGTTCTTGTGCAACGAGACCAACTCTTGTAGGGATGTATGGTAAGTTGAACCATGATGATACAGATGATGCCATTGGAAAATTTCTTTTTGCCAATGGCATTCCTTCCCATGTTAGTCGTTCTCCTTACTACAAGGAGATGGTCAAGGGAGTTGCAACAACAAGACCCTCATATGTGCCACCAGGTGAACATAAGTTGAGGACAATTATTTTAGAAAGGAAAGTGGTCAATATTAATGTGCAAAACGAAAATCTAAGGCAGACATGGTGAGGGAAGGTTGTTCTATTGTTATGGATGGGTGGACAAACATTGCTAAACGTCCACTTGTCAACATAATAGTTACTTGCCGAGAGCGACCTTTCTTTCTTAGATCTTTTGATTGTTTTGGAAAGTGCGAAGTTGCAACTTTCCAATTTGAGCTTCTTCGTGATGCTATAGAGGAGTTTGGCTCTACAAATGTCGTACAGGTTGTGACAGATGCAACAGAAGTGTGTAAATGAACATGATTAATGATTCAAAGTAAATATAGACATATTTTTTAGACCTCGTGTTGTGTGCATGCACTCAATAATGCATTGAAAGACATTGGCAAAATTGAGTGGGTATCTAAATTGGTGACAATTGCAAGAAATGTGCAGATGTTTATTTGCAATCATCATACCTCTTTAGCCATGTACAGGTCTCATGCGAGGAAAGAATTCCTCAAGCCTACTGATACCGGATATGTTGATTATTTTCTTTTATTAGAGAGGATGTTGGAGGTGAAGTCACCATTACAGGCCATGGTTGCGACTCCAGATTGGAACAAATGGGCAAAATCCAAGACAGAGGAAGGGAAGAAAATAAGGATTCAGATATTAGATAATGATTGGTGGATAGATTGTGGTTATTTGATGTCACTCTTATGTCTTGTAGTTGAGGTCATTTGCTACACTGACATAGATTCGCCTACTTGTGGAGAAATCTATGAGACTTTTGATAGTATGTTGGATCAAGTAAGGGTGGCCATTCGTGAGAAAGATCCTTCCTTAGAGTTCTATATGACCCAGATTCGACCCATTATGTAGTGTAGGTGGGATCGAATGAATACACCTTTGCACATGTCAACATATGTACTCAACCCAAAATTGTATGTGGCAAGCACTGGTCAAATTCTTCCCATTAAAGATCCAAAGGTCAAAAATGATTTCGAGTTGCCATTACAAAGATGTATAGTTCAAAAGAAGCGAGAACAATTAGGAGACAATGGATGCAATTTGCAAGTCTCAATGTTCCCTTCAACAAGCCTGATGGAAGGGAAGATTGCAATGATTTAGGCTAGACTGACCCCATTGGCTGGTGGACCATGCATGGGGATGATGCTCCAGAGATCCAACAACTTGCTATTTGCTTATTGTCTCAGATTGCTAGTTCCTTTGCAATAGAGAGGAATTGGTCCACATATAGCTTCATCCACTCTATCAAGAGGAATATACTTTCCTCTAGGAGAGTAGAGAAGCTAGTTGCATTTCACAGTTCTCTACGTTTTGCACACAGAAAGACACTAGAGTATTGAAGGGGACCAACAACACGATCGGATGTCGATCTAGAGGATAGTGCACAAATAGATGATGAGGATGGACCAGATGAGCTGCAACATGGTTTGGTTGGAGTTTTGTTGATTACTCAAGAGAGTGACTCTGACTCAGACACTGACATTCCCTATTGATGGTCCTGATGACTTCATGCAGTAGATGGATGTAGATATTAATGACCTCAGACTGATTCTTGACTCTTCACTCTTAACTATTTTTGAGTGTGAAACTTTGAATTATATAAATTTAGTGTTCAAACTTCAATATCTAGTATATAGTAATATACTAGCATGTTTTTCTTTCAATTTAGATTCTAGAATGATGAATGATGAATTTAATTTTTAAATCAATGTAGATTGTAGAATGATGAATGATGAGTGATATGGATCAATGTATTTGGATATTTCATTATTGAATTTTTTAATTGAATCTCATGGTATGGATGAATAAGGAGTATGTCATATGAATGATGTATGTATCAAAATGAATGATGAGGAGGGATCAATGTATGTCATTATTTAATTCAATTATGAATTTAAATTTTATGTGTGGATCAAATTTCAATTTTCAATGTATTGGTATCCATATTACTTATTAGTCTATTTAATATTTATGCTTTCATTATTGAACAATGAATATGAAATTGAATTATATACGCACACACACACACACACACCTTGATGCTCCCCTGCACCTCAAAATTTCCCTAAAATTTGAAGGTACTCCCACACATCCCCCCTGTGCATCTCCCCGCATCAGAGTCTTTGTGGAACATTGCTTATCTTGCTACCTGCAACTATATGACATGACTCAATTTTATTAAATACAAGCATACATACCTCATCTTCTTCCTTTAGGTCATCTAGACTTCTTTCAATTGCTTACTTGATTGAAAGAACTTCAATTTCTTGCTTCACTTCTTATGACATCATACCATCATTCCATGAATCCATACAAGGTGAAATTCTCGGCGAGACACTTGCTTCTTCCAATAGGTGAATCTTCCAATGAAGATTCCAATGGAGGATCTTGATCATCCTTTTCCAGCAAATGCTCCAACTGAACGATGTATGATGAGCTTTATACTAGATGACTTTTCTTCTTCTCATAAGTACTACTTGTGCTTCTATGAGGATACCAAGAGCTACATCCTTCTACGGGTGACAACCATAGACTTTTATTACAACTATCCTTCATGCTTCTCTAAGATGATATCGTGAGCTCTTGCTATCAATCGTATGCTTCTATGATGCCATGATGCATCCTATCATGTTGCTAATGATTCCTACCATGATAGCTATATTTTATAACAGAAAAAATTGAGACAGAAACTTGAAAAAAGCTAGGTGAGGAAGACTATCTCAATCATTGTAGAGATCTTTTACTTCCTCTTTCTTGGATTTCTTCTTTTCAGCTTCCTCCACTTCTTCAGTGATATGGGCTTCTTCCCTTCCTCTTTTGTTGTTATCCTTGAGTTGACGACAATCTCTCTTGTTCCTTTTCTGAGGGCCAAATTTCCCAAATTTAGCTTTCCTTTTTTCCATGGTAGCATGTTCTTGAGTTTGCTCGTTTGATCCTACATCAGTCGTTGCCTTCAACCTGGTTTCGTCGATTTTGCATAGTGACCATAGATCATTTAATGGAGTAGCTTCCTTCTTCCCAAAAATGCTTGATGTGGAGTTGCCCCATTCTTCTGATAGTGCATTTAGGAGTATGGTAGTCATCTCCTTGTTAGACATTATTTCTCCCAACTCTTGTAGTTGGTCCCTTATTTTAGACACCCTCATAAAGTATGAGGCTGTTCCTTCTTCTTTTGATATCTTCATCTTGTAGAGTTCTTGACTAAACCAGATTACTTCTCTTGCAATGCTTACAGAGAACAATTCTACAAGCTTGTCATATATTTCTTTTGATGTTTCTAATTTTGATACATAGGGAATGAGGGGATCCTAGATGGATTCTATGAGAATCCTTTGAGCCCTTACTTCTCCTTTCATATATCTTGCAAGTGATTGAGCATCTTCCTTTGGAGGTTTAGTGATTGAGCCCTTAACTTGATCCACCACTTCATTTTTTATGAGGATCAAATTAGTCTTCTTCAATGCATGAAAATTTGTAGACCCAACCAACTTGTTGCTTTCCTTGCAAAAAGACTTTTTGATAGATTCAAACGTAGACGTAAAAATACTTACTTGAGAAGATACTCCTTGATGTCACTATCTTCAATCTGCTGCCTTCTCGGATTTGACGAGGATATGATTTTTAGAAGATTTCTTCTTGGAGAAGATTTCAAAAGTGATTCTTGACTCCTTAGAGAGGGAGGTCACCTTGAATCCTCTGATGACGCCAGCAACTTCTTTCTTCTTGCTTCCCTTGGATGAGTAGACTTTATGATGCTTTGATTTCTGGATTTCATTGAGTAGAGTTAGGGTCTTTTGAGGTCTCTTTCCTTGTGATGATGATGTAGTTCTTGCCTTCAAAATGCCTTGGTGATGAGAGGATCTTCTTGATTCTTTGATGCCCTTGATGCCTTTGTAGAAGTTCAGTCCTTGAGTGCTCGAGTGTCCCTTATTGAGCTGCCCTTCCTTGATTTGTCACCTTATCTTTGATACCATGTCAAGAAATCTAGGACAAAAAGATGAGATGATTTCTCTAGCAATGATAACTGCTTGTGAAGACTTTTTACTTTTCTTAATTAAGTTCTTCTTTACTTGCTTATTATTCTGTGTTCTTCTTCATCAGCCAACTACCAAACCATAAAGAACAATGAGACAAAGGACACCAAGATATAAGCTTATCCGCCAGGGCCAAAACATTTCCAAGCTTGAGAGGAAAACCCACTGAATTCTTCTTCTTATAGAATTTTCAATTGATGAATTCCAAGGCCAAAACCCTTGACTAACAACCCCTCCAAGACCAAGTCAACCCTTACTTGTAGATGCTGCAACTTCTCCTTTCTTCACCCTCGATCCTGCAACTCAAGTCTGAAATTCTCAGCCCCTATCTCTGCAATTTTCGGCTACCTGTAGATGACTGCAATTTCCCACGTGTGACCGAATTAGGGCTACTTAAGCCTCCTTCTCCTTCTCTTTCACTTGACCAAGGCTGGCTTCTTTATGAATTCGGTCTTCACTATGGATCTCTTTCTTGCCTTGATTCTACCCTCCTGTGATGACTGTAATTCGGTCTTATTGCAGAGATACAAACACTGATCTCCTCGCATGTGTGAACAAAATTCGGCCCAAAACAGATCTGCAATTGCTTCGCTCTTCCTTCGACCTTGATCTTCTCTTCTTTGCTTGAATGGGAGGCTTCTTCTTCGTCCTTGTGCTCGAACTTGTTGTGTGCGAGGTAGTATATCTTGAATGAGGCCGAGTGCCCTATCTAGAAACTTCTTCCTCGTGCTTGTAGGTTGACTTGACTTGATCCTAGGCTGAGATGTTAACTTGGAGTAGGCTTATTGCTTCATTTGAAGGCCGACTTGCTAGAAGTGCTTGGACTTGGTCTTGGAGGGTCTTTTGACTCTTACAAAGACTTAAATACATATGTAACATGCCCAAGAAGGGTCTCTTATACATGACAAAGACTCAATTGACGTTATGACTTAATGACCAATCCTAATAGCTCACAATGGGAGCTTCATCTATAAAAATAAAATTCCTTCAGCGCAAAACCCATGTCTCAAGCATAAAATAATTTTGTTTTTCTTCTTTACATTAATTACATAAAACCATGATTACACATGTCATTATGAAGACTGGACCTAATTACATATTTCAACACCCTTGAGGCCTCTCTTGGATAAATAAAGTGCAAAAAGGAGGCATTGATTTTTTTGTTTCAATATGTTTAGAGAAAACTATGGAATGTTAGATAAGGTAAAACCTGTGAATGGTTTGCATGAGGGTGAAGATTCTATTGTAGCAACAGATGACTACTGGGTAGCTAAGAAAATGATGCTAATATTGCGGATTTTGGGAATCATGGGAAACCACATAAGTTAGAAATTTTTGTAGAATTTTTTTGTAGTATTTTCGAGTGATGTGAGATAACCATAGTTTTTAAAATGAGCTGCTCTGAATCAATAACTGGTCAAATTGGCTAGTTAGATGGGACTCGAGGACTAATCAACAAAAAATTGGACCAGAGGGGTTGGTTTACACCTGTTAGAAATTTTCAAGTGGTGGGTGATAATCATACTTTTAAAACCAGCTGGTCCGAATCGGTAATCGATCAAACCAGCTAGTTAGACAAGGCTGGAGAGCAAATTGATAGAAAAATCGGACCAGAGTGCTGGTTTGTACCAGCTATGCACCAAACTGGTCCTAGTTGTGTCATTTTGATCTTATCCAAACCATTTCGTACACTTGCATGGGTAATATTTTAAGTGACCCACTTTTGACTTTTTGAGTGGCTTTTGAGGAAACCAGGGGCTATTTGCCTCCGAAAATAGCATCCCTTCAGTTATAAAACCAACCCTCCCTTCCTGTTTGCCTCACACCTATCATTGAGTTTGGAGAGTTCTGCAACAACCCTTAGTTTTGCAGCAATAGTTTAACAACAAGAAGTTTGTAGGTTGTTTTTCATCTTGGAGCTTGTTTGGAGTTGTCCAATGGAGTTTGGATAGAGGCTTTGGTAGCTGGTTTTCATTCCCAGGTATGCTCTTTCCTAAAACATTGCAGATTTGATTGCTGTCTCTGTTATCAATTTTTATTACTATTTCATGTAAAAATCAGCCCCACTTTGTATGCTAAATATGCCTCTTTTTGTTTTCAAATTGATCATAGGTTTTGCACTGTACTTAGTTGTATTTTTTTTCAATTTGCAGATTTCTTTCCCTTGAAATTCCATCATCCACCATGGCTTCAAGAGTCAAAAATGCTTTATGGGTTCATTGTAACGTTATTGAAAGAAAAATGTTTTGCAAATATTGCAATCATCCAATTGGAAGAGAGTGGGGAAGGGGGTATTTATTTGTTGAAGCAACACTTAGCTGGTATAAGATGCCAAGTAACCCCAAGTGATGCACCAAACATAGTGATAGGGTTAAATAGGGAAAAATATATTGAAAATTTTGAGAAATTTGAAGAGGGAAAGTGTAGGGAAAAGGCAATAAAAGCATAAATTGCAAAGAAGAGGTAACTTGCAGAAGTTATGAGAGCAAGTGGGTGTGATGATTTTGGCCTTTAAGACTCCTCCTTTGCCCCTTCCTCTAGTGTCCATGACTCCTTCCATTATGTCTCCCCCAGGTCTCACAGTGAAACTAAAAGTAGAAGGACGATGAAGATTAAGAGCTATTTCACACCTTTTCCCACTTCTACCTTTGCTAGTGGCACGACCTTCCAACCAAGTCTAACTCAAGCCACCTTAGATACCCGTTAGAGAAAGCAATGCAAAGAAGTTGCTTTTCAGTATTTCCATATGGTGGTGTGATGCTTGTTACCCCGCCGTTAGTAGGGGTAAATATACTTTTCAATGCAACATCCATAAGCTCAAGGTCACAAGTCAAAAACTCTGTAAAAACCATGTGAGACCCTTTATTAGGAATCCTAGACCTATGCCTTTGTCATTGAGTCTGTATTTAGTTGTTTGGTCGGACCATGCCTTGTCACTTGATGTTTCACTTATGGTCTCTTTCGTCCCTAATTACATGGGAGGGCTTTACGTGAACTCTCTTGTGGAATCATGGTTTTATGGGAGCCTAAATTTGTAGGGGTGATCACTAGTGTATAGGTCAATTCAACTCGTGTCAAGGTGCACCTGTGTCATTCCACCTGGTTAGAGTCTGTTGAGTCTATATGTTACCTTGGCCTAGTGCACTATTCCTCACGACAAATCTCAGAGGATAACAATCTCCTTTATTAACATTCACGTTTCTTGAGGTAGTTCACCGTTCCAATGCAAGTTGTCTTGGTGGTAAAAATTTCAACCTAGTCTTTGATTGTAGACCATGATGAAAGGATTCCATGCCATGTGGAATTTTTTAGATCTGAGCATCCAATGGCTAGGTATAGGGTGGTCAAACTTGGCCAACCAAATTTTTCCATAGGCAGAACAAAGGCAATGTTGGGTTGTTTGTTACATGCATGACATCAAAAGTGGTCTACTCAATGCGAGGAGTAAATCCGTTTTTCAGATTTTGCAAATCCTTAAGGGCATTAAAAATCATCAATTGGGGTGTGATGATGTGGTAGGATAGGTTTCCAGGAGGTTTAATAGGGGCAAACCTTGACAAAATATAACATGTAATATGTCAAAATTGGTCTACAGAATGAGAGGAATGAACCCCATGTGCTAGTTTCTCCAAATTCCCAAGGCTGTTAGAGATATAGTAGGGCATGATGACATGGCAGGTAGAGGATGATGTGGCAATGATGGGAAAAATATGAAGATTTCATTGAAGTTATAAAAGTGAATCGCTATAAAATAACTTATGTCAAATTTTAAGCTACCTTTTGTATGCATCTTTAATTTATAAAGTAATTTTATTTTTAAAGTGATTCTCACTTATTCAATAAAAGTGGGTCATTTCATAAATAACTTATTTTAAAAAATGAAGTTATAGACAAAATTATAAAAGGAAAATAATTCTTTTACTTAGCAATCTCTTTGTACATCCATCACTATGTGATTTATAACTTCTACCTATCATGTGGCACTTTGGTCAATTTTTATACCTTTTTTGAAAAATGGCATAACATTCACATTCTACCTCCGTTTTCAATGGTTTTTAAGGGAAATGGCTAACGTTTTCAAGAGTTTTCCATCCAGACAATTATTTTTAACTTTTGAATCCATACTACTTGCATATTTTTACATGTTTACTTAAATGATCTTTTTTTACTAGTACACACTACTTCTCATGCAAATCCCATATGGATGATGTATTATGAAGTAAATGATTGTACTAGATTACTTGGGGAAAGAAAACACCACCACTGATGATGACAATAAAACCAAATGGGATAATAAGAATGACAAAGCACGTGGATTAGTTGAAATGTCCATCTCTCTTGGTTTATGTTTTCACTTTCAAGAGATTGATGTTTGAGATGGAGCTTGGGATAAGTTGGACACTGTGTTTGGTAAACACAATGTGATTTGAGCCCATTAGCTAGAAAATCAATCAATTTCTTTAAATCTCAATGATTTCCCTGGAATCAAAGATTATTAATCTAAGTTCAAAACACTTGCCTTTCACATAAAATCTGTAAAATAGATATTGTTGCTGCAAAATCTAGCAGGGCTTGGAGAGGGTTACCCTCCAAGGCTATTACTAGACCAAGTGACAACAATAAGGTAGTAGCCCACTATCACCACAACTACTATCCCTTGCTATTTATGGACTTTCACCAATTTTAGGAGTCCTGGTAAAAGGTCACCTACAATGGATGTTCTAGGTTTAATGGTATAAGGTGATTAATAGGCTTCCAAAGGAAAGACACAACTTAAGCACAAGGTTCCAACAATGAAGAAGAAGCAATTCAATTTCCTTAGAGACGCCAAATAGAGGCAATAGAAGATCTAGTGTCTCATTGATGGTTTGAGAATTGGGATGACCTAAGATCAAGGAGCCAAGAAAAGGTTTTCGATAGTGAGTGTTAGCAAGGTAAAGGCACATGAAACCTTCAACAAGCCCTCAAGTTGAAGCTATTACCAAACTAGGGTTTTATCCTAGGGAAAACAACTAGGGCAAGAGAAATTAGGGATAAAAATGGAAGGAATAACCACTAAAGGGGAATGATTTTAAGGCAACCACTCAACCCTAGATGTTGAGACCTTCCAATGTTGGAGAATCTAGTAGGGCAGCTATTTAAACAATTCTCGTTAACCTTGATAAAATTTCGTGAACTTATATTATAGTTTCTTACTATTCTTTGTTAGATTCTTTTCATCAAACTATTATCAAGAGCATAAACAATAAAGACAGTAGACACAAGAAGTAGGCTTCAAGCTAGGGCAAAATCCAAGGGGAAAACTCAGAAAGAATCTCTTCTCTGTTGAAATATATAACTAGGTTCAGTCTTGATAATGACATACATAATCATGATTATGTGTATATGATGTAATGAGAAAAATAAATTTATTATTGTTGTTCTTGAGGAAATTTATATTTAGGTCAAGCTCCCATTGTGAGGTTCTAGGGCTTATCATTGAGTCTACAAGTCATTAAGTTATTGTCTTTTATGAATGACCTATTTAGGGCATCTTACATATTGTAAAAGAAATTATTTGAGTCAAAATAGAGTCAAAATGACCCTCCAAGACTTCGTCAAGTGCTATTAAACAAGTTGGCCAAAGACAGTGACAAGTCAGCGTAATATTAAGTGACTGGAAGCCTATATATAGGGTAATCAGCCTCATTTTAGAACGCACTTACAACTCACTCAAGTTCGATTAAGGAACAAAAGAGTGCAAGAAAGAAGGGGGCAAAGGAAGAAAAGAAGGATCGAGTTTTTAGATCTGTTTTGGGCTATTTCTGTTCACACGTGCGAGGAGACTAGGGCACATCCTACTATAGCAAATCAGAAGTACAATCACCTTTAGAAGGCTGAAACAAGACAAGGAAAAGATCTATCTTGCAATCTGAAGTCACAAAGAGACTAGCCCAAGTCAAGTGAAGGAGAAGAAGGGAAAAAATGGCCCTACTCTTATCACACGTGTGAAAGTTGCAGAGGCTGAAAATTTCAGACTTGTGTTGTAGGGCCGAAGGGGATATTGCAACAAATTCAAGAAGAAGATTGACTTTGACTCAAGCAGAAAGAGGCAAAGTTTGACTTGGTCTTTGAGGAGTTTTGGTCAAGGGTCTAGGTCTTGGAATTTGTCAATTGAAGATTCTGTAAGAAGAAGAATTCTTGTGGGTTTTCCTCTCAAAATTGGAGAGATTTTTGCCCTCGCTGATCACCTATATCTTGTGTCCTTTGTCTTATTGATTTGGTAGCCGTTTGATGAAGAAAACACCAATAATAAACAAATGAAAGAAGAAGCAAATTAAGTGAAGTAAAAATACACCACAAACAATTATCAAAGTAGAAAAATCTTCCCACGTTGCTGCCCCTAGACCAAATCCTCCTCCAAACACCAAGTTGCCCTCCAAGAATCCCTTCCAATTAGGTCAAAGATTAATCAAGTGAATAAGTGTCAATCCTTTTTCAACCAGCTTCAAGTCTTAGCCTCAACCCGCACCTTTGGATCTGCAACCTCGACTTGCAATTTTCGGCCCTGCAATAGTTGTATAACTCTAACTTTCGCATGTGTGGATAGAAATAGAGAAGATTTCAGATCTCCTTCCTTCGCTTGGTCTTTCTCCTTGTCTTCTAGTCTTTCCCTCTTCTTTTCTTGCTTCTCTTGGTTCAGATTGAACTTGTTCCTTTAGCAGATCGAATTGGTGACAAATGAGGTTGAAGTTGCTTTATATATACACACTTGTGGAGGTCGAATAACCTTCTTCTAGGCCGACTTGTCATTGGTAGGGCCGACTTGTGCTTGGAGGCTTATTTTGACTTTCTAGATTCAAAATAAATTCTTTTACAAGTTACAACTTGTCGAATAGGGTCTTATACAAATGATATTGACTCTCTTGACTCATGGCAATAATTCTTATGATTTGACAAACCCTAGAAGCATGAAGAACATGCTTAACTTAGTTGACCAATCAAAACAAGCATGAAACCCATGCTTGAAAATAATGATTTTTCTTTCTTCTTTTGCTTGTAACATAAGATATACATATTGACTTGAGTACAATGACAATTATGAAGACCGAGACTAGTTACATTTTCGGACACTCCCTCTTAACTAGGGAGGTATTCATAATTGTACAACTAGTACAAGAATATTCTCAAACTGAAGAGCTCTCATAAGAAGAGTCGGATTGGTAAGCCATCTTTAAGCATCTACATCATAACTAGCATTGTCAACATGGTAAGGCCTTAACTGACAAGCTCTTCTTATACTAGAGCATAATGCTGGGAGGCTTTATGTGAGATACCACACTACCTCTTCAAGGTGTTGAAAAATGTAACTAGGTTCGGTCTTCATAATTGTATTTGAGTCATAATAAAATGTACTTGTGAAAAAGAATGAAAATAAATTTTATAATTATTATTATGACTTATTAAAGCATGGGTTTCGTGCTTGGGTCATCATGTTTTAGGTCAAAGTCCCCATTGAGGACTTCTAGGATTTATTCTAAGTCAATAAAGTCATTGTACATTTAAGGAGACCCTTCATGGGCTTTTGAATCATGTAAAAATTATCATTTTTGAGTAAAAAATGAATTATGTCACCTCCACACCACGTCGGCCTTAAGAAGATCAAGTCAGCCTCAAGAAAGGTAATTAGACCTCACCAGAAGCCTATATATTGAAGCAATTTGATTCATTTAGAGGAAAATCACTCACACAAGTTTGATCTCCTAGAATAAGTCGTCAAAAAGCGCGAAGTTGCAGTGGAAGAAGGAGAATTACAGGATCAAAGGTTTTGGGTTATCTCTCTCTCTCAAACGTGTGATTTTTTGGGATACGACATCAAGGTTGAAGTTTTGTTACGACATCAAGATGTTCTGTTATGAAATCAAAAAGTTTTGTTACGACATCAAGGTCGAAGTACGACCTCAAGGTAGAAGTGTTGCTTCAAGGTTGAAGAGCTAAACTACTTCAAGGTTGAAGCGGTTGCATCAAGATCAAAGTTTCTAGGTCGAAGATAATACTGCATCAAAGTGCTGCTACTGCTACTCCTATTGTTGCATCTAGGTTGAAGACCGTACTGGAAAGTGATCATCTACTGAAGAAGGAAAGGGCTGACATCGTGTGGAGGAAGTCTGTGTCTAAGTCAAGAGTCTTGGATTATCTCAGGAAAAATATTGAAGGAAGAGTTGTTGACTGGGTTTTCCCCAAGATTGGGGTTTTTCCCTGGTTGTCCACGTACATCTGGTGTCCTTGATCTTTGTGCTATTGTTTTGGTAATTGCTTGATGAACTAAGATAAAAGAAGATCATAAGAAAGTTAATAAGAACACAAGAATCTCACAAGTAATTATCAAGTATAACAAAATCTTTCTGCCTTTCCGATTTTCTAACATGGGATTAAAGCTAAGGTGAAGAAGAAAGAAAAAGGTAGGTTGAAGATCTATTGAAAGAAGACTAAGGAATCTCAAGTAGTTGATCAAGGAATCATAAAGGGAGACCTTATAAGGGAAGAAGCTTAAGACAATGTCTAACTCATTAAAGGGAGAGAACAAATTAGAAGGAGCCTCAAATTACATGTTATGGAAAAAGAGGATATATCTAATCCTTGAAAAGAATAAAGTTTTGGATCTAGTCAAAGGAAAAGTAAAGAAGCGTACAAGTGAAGCAAAGAAAGCAAAGTTTAGAGAAACAAAGATTTTGGCCATGAACCTAATAGTGGATGGAATGCATGCAGTCAAGGAGGAGTCAAAATATCTTTAGTAATCAACAACGAGAGTGAAGAAGAGAAAATCATGAATGATTGTTCCGCTCATCACAAGAAGAAAGGAACCTTCAAGAAGTCCGAAGGGCCAATGCTACAATTGTCACAAGATGGGTCACTATAAAAGGGATTGTTCTGAGAATCCAGGGAATAAAAGGAGGAACAAGGATCAAGCAAACGTTGTTGAAGAAGTTTCACCAAAGAAGAACAAGATGGAAGGATCCGAAGTCAAAGACCTCTTTGTTAGGGATTCTATCCCTTATGTATCCCTCAAGTTTGGATTAAGAGGGAGCCCTCACCACTTTCCAAAGATAAGTATCTTACTCCTTGTATTATCTTTTATATTTGGTTTCCCTTACTTTTCTAAGTTTATTTATATTAAATACTAATCACATTTCGATTCATATTTGCCTTGTTTAGGAAAGTCTTACTGAATACTCAAGGATTATGAAAGAAGGCTTCACAAGACAAAGCATTGGGATTACAAGGTTTGTTATGGAACAAAGGTATGCCTTACACTGTAAGCTTTGTTCTCTTCATGATAAAGGTATATTCATTCTTTTTGGTAACCTATTCTACATTACTAACATTGTTGTGTCTAGCATTCTTGAATCATAAAGATTCTTGATTGGGTGATTCATCATTAGATAAATCTACCTTCCTCACATCTTTGATTATTCTTGTGGAACCCTAAAAAGGTTCTATGTAAAACACTAACTTAAGGGTATATCGATCATAATGTGTGAAAATCTAGCCTACTTAGGGTTATTGATGAAGTATAAAGAAAATGTTTGATGCTTTGATGATGTCATGTTTGGGGTTTTGGTATGGTTATGAAAACCCGAACTTGTTAGGGTTGAATGGTGATGTTTGAAATCCCAAACCATTGAAGTTTTGGTAAATTAAGGTTTGTTGTGTCGTGTGTTGAAACCCTAGGGTTTGGTAGGGTTTATGAGCAAAACCCTTATCATTGAGGAGTGAATCTCAGGTATATGTTTGTTCGTCTGATCAAGTTTGTTATATGTCTGACTTTAATGTGTTTGTGTCATTGGGTTTGCCTGGCATCTGTTGTTATGATATGCTTATGCATGATGATGAAATTCTAGATATGCATATGTGCTGACCTAATTATTGATGGTTAGAAGTCCTAGGGTTTGGAACTAAGCCCTAGTCGAAGTTTGATATTCTAGGATGATATTGTTTGTGAATTCTAGGGTTTTGTAGCTAAACCTTAGTAGAAGTTAAATTCTCTAGTATATGATTTGGCAAATCTAGGATTTATGAAAGGTTGATAAAAACCTCAAATTGTATTTTGATTAGTTTGATTGTTGATAATTAGTAAATGAAATTCTATGGTTTACATCAAACCCTAGTAGAAGCTAGTCATGTTGTTGATTGAGCTGTGATTGGTTTTGATTGTTGAATCTCATGTATGAAATCTAGGATTTGTATGAAATCCTAGTAGGAAGTCTAACATATGAATTCTGAAAGTTGTTAGATGCATTGTTATACTGGTCTCTAGGGTTTGCTATATGTTATAAAAGAGTTTGTCATATCTCTGAAAGAAATATTGAAGCCCTAGATATAATGAGATTGATATCTTGAGTTGTTGATGTGATTTAGTGTTTGTAACAAAACCTGGAAAAGAAGTTGAAGTATAAAAGTAAAGTCTCTTGCTGATTATGTTTATAAAGTCTATTGCTTCCATTATCGTATGATTTTGATGAGGTTAACTTCATGCTTCTACAGATTTGGTTGTACTTGCAATCTAAGTTGTGTAGGTACATAATCTTCAAGATGGTGAAGATGTTCGTAAGTAAAGCATGATGAAGGAAGATATATGAATGGTAATGATCAACATGAGAAGGATGGAAGCCATGAAAGTTTCTCCAATGTCATAAGAAGAAGTTGATCTCCCTAAGTTAAAAGGGAGCATGGATAGAAGAAATCTCTCTAGTTAAGAGGGAGGGAATATCATAGTCATGATGGTTACCTTGAAAGAAGAAATTGGAGAATACATTTTGAGGTGCTGTTGAAAGAAGGAAAGCAGGATCCGGTTGTAGAATATGTTGTTGCATGTAAAGTAGAAAAGGAAGCTGTATGGTTGAGGAATTTTCTGTCAAGATTCATTTGGAAAGCTCTAAGTCCTACTGTGAAAAGTTGAGAAGCAACATCAAGATGTCTGAAAGACCCCAAAGGTTTGTGTTTACGTATGTACATTTGAAAGATTGTTATTGATCGGGGTTGTGTTTGTACAGGTAAATCTCTCGGAAGTTTTGATAGCATGTTTTTACATGCTTGTTGTTATCAATCAATTTGATTTTGAGAGATTTTTTATTACCGATCTATTTGATCAGGATGGATTTTCTACTGATTGTAAAAATCAGATTTGTTGAGGCTTTGCTAGTAAATCATTGCCTGGGAGGACACCAGGCCGACACTATGTGTTGATGTCTAGATCTCGAAGTAGGTAGGAAGGTACTTGCTATCTAAGTTTCTCCAATGTCATAAGAAGAAGTTGATCTCCCTAAGTGAAGAGGGAGCTTGGATAGAAGAAATCTCCCTAGTTAAGAGGGAGGGCATATCATAGTCATGATGGTTACCTTGAAAGAAGAAATTGGAGAATACATTTTGAGGTGCTGCTGAAAGAAGGAAAGTAGGATCTGGTTGTAGAATATGTTGTTGCATGTAGAGTAGGAAATGAAGTTGTATGGTTGAGGAAATTTTTGTCAAGATTCATTTGGAAAGCTCTAAGTCCTACTATGAAAAGTTGAGAAGCAACATCAAGATGTCTGAAAGACCCCAAAGGTTTGTGTTTACTTATGTACATTTGAAAGATTGTTATTGGTCAGGGTTGTGTTTGTACAGGGAAATCTCTTGGAAGTTTTGATAGCATGTTTTTACATGCTTGTTGTTATCGATCAATTTGATTGGGAGAGATTTGTCGTTATCGATCTATTTGATCGGGATGGATTTGCTACTGATTATAAAAATCAGATTTGTTGAGGCTTTGTGAGTGAAGCATTGCCTAGGAGGACACTAGGCCGATACTATGTGTTGATGTCTAGATCCCGAAGTAGGTAGGGTGGCGTTGGGTTGGTGGTTAGCAAGTAAGCCTGATAGTACCTAGAGATGTTGAATGCTTTGGTTCATCTTAGTCCCACTCAGATGGATTTCCCTGGTGAGGAATCTAGTCTCTGGCATTGCAGTGCCTAAATTGTTGAGAGACCTTAGATAAATTGCCCTGGTCAGGAATCTAGTCCATGGCATTGCGGTCCCTAAAATCTTCATAGTTCAAATAGTTGGAGATCTTCCTTGTACTTGTATATGATGAATACCTCGCTAGTTGAGAGGGAGTGTTGAAAAATGTAACTAGGTTCGACCTTCATAATTGTATTTGAGTCATAATAAAATATACTTGTGAAAAAGAATGAAAATTAATTTTATTATTATTATTATTATTATTATTATTATTATGACTTATTAAAGCATGGGTTTCATACTTGGGTCATCATGTTTTAGGTCAAAGTCCCCATTGAGGGCTTCTAGGATTTATTCTAAGTCAATAGAATCATTGTACATTTAAAGAGACCCTTCTTGGGCTTTTGAATCATGTAAAAAGAATTCTTTTTGAGTCAAAAATGAATTATGTCACCTCCACACCAAGTTGGCCTCAAGAAGATCAAGTCAGCCTCAAGAAAGGTAATTCAACCTCACCAGAAGCCTATATATTGAAGCAATTCGATTCATTTGGAGGACAATCACTCACACAAGTTTGATCTCTTAGAGAAGCCGTGAAAAAGTGCAAAGTTGCAGCGGAAGAAGCATAATTGCAGGATCAAAGGTTTTGGGCTATCTCTCTCTCTCAAACATGTGATTTTCTGGGCTACGATGTCAAGGTCGAAGTTCTGTTACGACATCAAGGTAGAAGTGTTGCTTCAAGGTTGAAGAGCTAAATTACTTCAAGGTCGAAGTTGTTGCATCAAGATCGAAGTTGCTATGTTGAAGATACTACTGCATCAAAGTGCTGCTGCTGCATCTAGGTCGAAGACAATGCTGGAAAGTGATCATTTGCTAAATAAGGAAAGGGTTGACTTGGTGTGGAGGAAGTCTGTGTCTAAGTCAAGGGTCTTGGATTATCTTAGGAAAACTATTGTAGGAAGAGTTGTTGACTATGTTTTCCCCAAGATTGGTGTTTTTACCTAGCTGTCTGCCTACATCTGGTGCCCTTGATCTTTGTGCTATTGTTTTGGTAATTGCTTGATGAACTAAGATAAAAGAAGATCATATGAAAGTTAATAAGAACACAAGAATCTCACAAGTAGTTATCAAGTATAAGAAAATGTTTCTGCCACTCCGATTTTCTAACACAAGGTACATACTCCATCCAAATGTTCACTAGGTGTGTCCTTTTAGGACTATTATTATCTTGGATTCCCAATCCTCAAAGAATATCAATCCTCTTCGATCACTCTTGTCTTGGATACTTGTCCAATCCTCAAAAAGTGTTGGTTAATAAGACTAATTCCTATCTTGGATTCTATATCCTCAAGGAGTATAAATCATAGATGCCTATCTAATCCTCCATTCTACTTCCTAGTGCCTTCACTAAGACTTACAATTGTTAGTCCTAGTCTAATGCATGACACATGGAGAATATGATGTTTTTAACATCACTCCCTCTCAACCTAGAGAGGAGATCCGTATTCCCTCTCGATTGGGGAATAGATCCTTGCTCCTTCTCAAATATTAAAGGAGACTTCTTACTCCCTCTAAAGCATAGAGGAGATTATTTTACTTCCTTTTTAATTGGGAATCTTTCTAGTTTTTCTTCATCAATACATCAACTACTAGTCTGTCATGGAGATCTTCAAGTAGCTACATGGCTCCTCCTCTTCCTTTTATCTTCAGGACACTGAGCTTTCATATTTTTGAATGTACTAGAGCCAAACTGTGATAGGATTGGGACCATCATCCTTTCGTATCACTTTCCTCTTGTCATCATTAACAAATGCATTATATTTAGCCAATCAAAGTAGAGCTTAATCATAGCTCCATTTAGACATGAAAGTGATCTTCATCGTTCATATGAAAATTGGGGTATCTCTTTGTACTGCTACCTTTCAATCTCAAGATGATGTAAACATCTTGACCATATAGATTAACAAAGCCAACCACCCAATTTATATATCCATTGAGTTCAAGACCAACAATTGTAGATGTACTCGCCTTAATTGCCTTTATGCATTTCTCAAATATCCTCTTAGGTAGCCAAAACATGTATCAACATCAATATCAAATATACATCGATATGATGGCTTCTTCGGTTTTTGCTTACTTCTAAGATCGACATCTTTTCTCATGGTCTATCTTCATCTTTTTACCAAAGAGCCTACTCCGTGCTAACTACTTGTAATGAAAGTTCCCATGGAACAAACTGACCATTAAGATGTAATTTCTTCTTCCTTGGTGTTGCATTATCAACTGTTTTTCTTTCTTCATGAAACCGTATTCGATGTTGATCAATATCATCATGTCTAAGTCATGTCATATTGTTTAAGAGTCTTGATCCTTAACCATTCCAGAGTATGCCAAACTTCTTCTTCCATGCATCAAGTAACCATATGGAAGACTTACCGAGCACATTTTATAACCAAATCCTTTTGCAATATTCTTGTAGATATGAACCCTACCTTATAAAAGAGTTACTTAAAAACATGCATACCTTTGTTTCCACCAGTGTTGTGAAAATCGCGATAAATAAACGAAAAAATCGCCTAAATTTTTTTTGCCGATTTTTACTGAAAAAATCGCGATTTTTTCTTAAAAAATCTTGGGGGGTCGGGGCAACACGATTTTATAAACTTTTTTTTTGGTTTTTCAATTGCTTGATGATCAAGTCTAGGCCCTAGTATGGATATGCTATTCATGGTAATGTTAAATTCTTAAAGTAAAAGTGACATTCTCCTTAATCTTCATTTTTATCCTTTTACTTAAATTTTTAACATTACCATGAAATGACTCAGGATGTTTGAGAGTGGTTCCAGCCTCATTGGATTTCATATGGAGAAAGTAGAATTTTAGATTTCATTTAAAATTCAGCAGACTTATCAGTTTTTCTGAGGATTGGGAGATTGTAATGTTTCCAGGTGACACCACCTGCCTGGGCTACCCCTGCCACTAGTAGAGGAGGTGGTCTACCTCCTATAGCTCCTACTTCTAGTTCTTCAGCTTCTAGAGCACATCAGACTCCACTACCATCTCCACCAGCACGGGCACCAACATCTACATCTAGAGGGAAAGGGAAAGCTGTGGCATTTTCTCGCAAGAGGGGC
>APFE031469468.1:204056-242951 GCA_000404065.3 Pinus taeda
AAACTTTATGTGATTTGTTGGATGTGTTTATTTTGGAGGTGGGTGCAGAACATGTTGTCCAAGTCATAACGGACAATGCTGCAAATTATGTTGCTGCTGGAAGGATGTTTATGGAGAGGCATCTTACTTTATTTTGGATAGCTTGTGCTGCACATTGTATTGATTTGATGTTGGAGGACATAGGGAAAATTTCCTTTGTCAAAGATATCGTTGAGTCATCAAAAAGCATTACAAAATTTATATATAATCATACATCTGTGCTTAGCTTGATGAGAAAATTCACCAAGAACAAAGAGTTGGTGCCCCCCGCCGTTACACGGTTTGCCACCAGTTTCATATCTCTTCAATCCCTCTTGAATTCTATGTGGGATGTGAAGAGAATGTTTCTTTCAGAGGAGTGGCATGCTTTGACAATGAGCCGCGAACCAGAAGGAGAGGCCGTATGCTGACTAGTTTCATACCAGGAAGACTTCTGGGCGGGAGTGCAAGAGGTGTGCGCCGTTACTGAACCTTTGGTAAAGGTTCTTCGGTTGGTTGATGGTGAGAAGCCTGCAATGGGCTATTTATATGAAGCCATGGACAGGGCCAAAGAAGCCATTCGGGCCTACTATGATGACAAGGGAGATGATGGGTTTCAGAAACAACTCCTTCTATGGGGAGTGATTGATGAGCGATGGAACAACACACTCCATCGTCCCATTCATGCTGCAAGGCTTTTCTTGAACCCTGGATTTTCTTATGCATGTGGATTTGATTTTGATGTTGAGGTCATGGATGGATTCTTATTGTGTGTTCAGAAAATGGTGCCATCTCCAGAACAACGTACAGAGATCTCTAAACAAATTGAGTTGTATAGGATTGCAGGTGGCACATTTGGCTATGACATGGCTGTCAATGATAGGCTGATTAAAATGCCAGGTATTTTTTTGTTTGTAACTTTGTTTCAACTTTCAAATTTCATTGTCTCCTCAAATTCCATTTTTTTCTTATGTTTATTAACTTTATTTAAAATTTTATTTGTAATTTTGTTGTAGATGCCTGGTGGCAAATGTATGGAAAAAGGGTACCCCTTTTGCAAAAGTTGGCCATTCGTATCCTCAGCCAAACATGTAGCTCCTCAAGATGTGAGCGCAACTGGAGTGTATTTGAAAAAATACACAATAAGAAGCGCAACAGGTTAACACTTAAACATTTAAAATATTGCAAATTTCGAAATAAATTTTTGAATTCATTAAACATATTTTTTTATTAATTATTAATTATTATTTCATGATCTTTGTACAGGTTGGAGACCCAGAGACTTAATGACATGGTGTATTGTCTACTACAATCTTCGATTGTGGGTGAGGCAAAACGGAGAAGGACACCGATTTGGAGGCCATCTATTATGGATGGGTTGACCCACTGCTGCATGGAGGTCGAGGCGAGAGGCCCTCTCATGGAGAGTTGCTGAAGATTTGGTTAGGGCAGGATGTTGTGGAGGGGGAAGAAAGGAGGGCAGGAGCAGGAGCAGGTGGGAGGAGCAGGGGAGGAGGAGGAGGAGGAGGAACAGGAGGAGGAGGTGACACCGCCTGCCCAGCTACTGCCACCAGTAGAGGACTGTGGTCTACCTCCTATCCTCTTATTTCTAGTTCTTCAGCTAGTAGAGCACATCAGGACTCCACTGCCATCTCCACCAGCACAGGGACCAGCGTCTACATCTAGAGGGAAAGGGAAAGTTGTGGCATTTTCTCGCAAGAGGGCAGAGGAAATCAATAGGATTAGACTTTCATTTTATTGTATATGACATTATGACATGATGAGATACATTATCATATTTTTTGTTGATATTTTGAGGCTGAGTTGGGACTCAGGAGTCAGAACTTACTATTCAGGACATGATTCAATGTTATGTGTGATTTTAGCGCTAGAAATGATATTAAACATCTTATATATTAGTTTTTTTTATCATATTTATGTTTCAATGTATTTATTTTATGTTGTAGATGGTTTAGATATTAAAAAAAATAAAAAAAATGAATATTTTTGTACCAAACGATTTTTTCCCGATTTTTCCGATTTTTTCCGATTTGTTCCCTGTGCCGATTTAATCCCGATCGCGATTTTCACAACAGTGGTTTCCATACAACCATCTAGCCATACTTTCTTTGAATGAGCTTACTTCCAACCTTATTGAAGATAATCTTTCCTTTAAGAGGAGAAAGACCTTAATTCTACATTTCAAACTGCAACTTGACCATCTGCATACCTTCATCTTGCAAGTTATTGTTTCCATGCTAGATGGAATATATATATTAGTCATAATGCTTCTTCCAAGAACCTTTCTAAATGATGGTTCTTATTGGAGGATCTTGATGATCCTTCTTTGCAAGATGACTACCTCCAATATTATGTTAGAAAATGCTTTGATGAACTATAATGTCCAAGATGATCTAATCTACTCATTCTTTGATATCTAGATGAATTTTCCAAAGCAATTTGATTATATAGATTTTAACTCTTCTACCATCATATGCTTCCTTCTATGATGCCATACAAAATTCAAGACTTCTTCTAGAGCGTGCAACTATGCTTGCTTACTCTAACTTCTACTTTCTAATAAAAGAAAAACAAATTGCATAATGAACTTGATAAAGATGGAGCTTCTTTCAATAGTAAAGATCCTTGGGATCTCCTTTCAACTTTTTCTCAGGTTCTCCCTTTTCCTCAGCTATGTGAGGTTCATTCCTTTCCTTCCTTTTGTTTGGACAATCCCTCTTAAAATGTCCATACTCATTGCATCCAACACATTGAATCTTAGACGTATCTGGTTTTCCTTTGGATTTTCCAAACTTCCCTTTCTTTTTTTTCTTGGATTTTACAATAAAAGATTGAGACTTCTCATTTGATTCAGTGTAATCTTTTGCCTTTATCCTAGTTTATTCCAAGATACATTGAGCCCATAACCCATCAAAAGGAGTAGTATCCTTTCTTGAGTGGACACTAGTTTCAAAACTGCTCCAATCAGGTGGCAAAGCATTTAATACACAAGTAGTCATTTTTGAATTGGAAACAACTTCCCCAAGCCCTTGCAATTGGTCCCTTATTTGTGAGATATTCATAAGATAAATGGATGTATTCATCCTTTGACTTCATTATTCTATATAGTTGATTCCTAAAGGATATCTTTTGACTTGACGTAATTATAGAGTACAATTTCACCATCTTATCGTACATAGATTTGGATGTCTTCAAATCAACAACAAAGGGAACAAGGTGATCCTTTACGGTTTCAATAATGATCCTTTTTTCCCTCACTTCTCTCTTCTTGTATTTTGCTAACTTTGGAGTCTTCTTTGTCTGGTATAATAACTTCACCAAGAGCATATTCCACGACTTCATTTTCTGTGAGTATAAAGTCAATCCTCTTCTTCCACGCTAGGAACTTTGTTGACCCAACGAGCATGTTGCTTTCCTTGCAAAATGTAGCCATTTGGTCTGTGGATTGAGACATGGAGCACAAAATTGTGCTTGTCAAATGAATATACTTCTTGATGATGTATCCAACTATCCTGATTCTTTCAAGGTCTTCAAAGAGACTTCAATGATGCCCTATAATGATGACTTCTAGGATGCCTTCAGCGATAGTGTCTTCAAACAACTTCAAATAGTGGATGATGATCCCAAGATTCTTTGATGCTTCCTTTTCTTCAAGATGATGGAGTGCACTAGAGAACCTTCAACAAGAGCGTATTCTTCCTTCCTTCAATGAGAGCTTAATGCTTCTAAAGATGATGAGGCCTTCAATGAAAGTTTGATGTAGTAACCTTCCTTCTAGGTCAATAGGTCATCTTCTTCTTTCGTTGTGTCCTTCTGCAAATGATTCCTCTTGACAGACAATCCCTTCTTATGTCAACAAGATGATCTCCAAGTTGCCTTCTTCTTCACCTTACCTTTGGTACCATGTTGGGGAATCTAGTAGGGAAACTATTTAAACAATGTCCTTAACCTTGATTAAAACTTTTGAACTCATATTGGCTTCTTATTATTCTTTGTTAGATTCTTTTCATCAAACCATTTTCAAGAGCGTAAACAAAAAATACAATAGACACAAGAAGTAGGCTCCAAGCCAGGGAAAAACCCCTCCAAGGGGAAAACCTAGAAAGAATCTCTTCTCCTCTTATAGAATCTGCTTCAAATGAGAAAACCAAGACCCAAAACCCTAGACCAAGTCCTCCTCCAGTGACCAAGTCAACCCTCCAAGAATCCCTTCCAATAAGGTCAAAGATCAATCAAGTGAACTAGGGTCATTCTGTTGAAAGTGTAACTAGGTTCGGTCTTCATAATGACATGTAATTGTGATTTTTGTAAATGATAATAAACTTATTTTTGTGATGCTTGCTTCATGGGCTTCATGAGCAAGATATTTTATTTAGATGGCTCCCATTGAGAGCCTTAGGATTTATCATTAAAGTCAAAGAGTCAATGTCATGTATGAAGAACCCTTCTTGGGGATATTTAAAATGTAAATGAGTCAATTAGATTGTCTAGTAGCCCTCCAAAGACAAGCACAAGTTCCCTCTGCAAGTTGGCCTCAAGAAATCATGTCGGCTCACCTAAATTCGAAGACACAACACTTCACTGGATCATATCGGCTAATATACATGGGCTAACTACTATATATAGCAACCTCGGCCTCTTCCACAGAGGCAGAAAATTTCAAACATCCCTCTGAGATTTCGGGTGAACAGTGGTAGCGAAGAAGTTTGGAAGTCTCTCTGTGATTCTCGGATGAACAAAGGCAACATTCAAGTTCGGATATCTCTGATTTTCGGGTGGCCAGGTGCAGATATGAGTTTGAACATCTCCGTGGGTCGTATAAGGATATTACAGTGATAGGAGAGAAGTTAAATTCAGAAGTCAAGTTGGAGAAGAATATCAAGGGACAACGAGGATCCTTTTGGGCGAAACAAAAGTTAGGATTCATGAGAATAGGTCTCGGTGCTACAACTGTTTGAGCAAGTATATATATATAATATATAATATAAATATATAATACAATTCGATTCAGTGATCCAAGAAGGCTACAGTTTGGTGTATCTTGCAAAGGTCACAAGTGTCTAATAAGGTATCAGAAATACTACATGAAGAAGGTCTTGAAGCGAAGGAGGTCGAAGCGGAAGATGAGTCAAGAAGAAGGTTGACTGTCAAGAGAACCTGTGTCTTGGTCTTGGAGAGGCTAACAGGTCAAGGGTCTTGGTTTTGGTATTCGTCAATTGGAATCTCTATAAGAAGAATTTGTGTGGGTCTTCCTCTCAAAAAGTGAGAGGTTTTGGCCTTGGCTCATAGCCTACATTCTATGTCTCTTGTCTATTTATGTTCATGCATTGGTCACTGTTTGATGTCGAAGAACAAGAAGATTCTAATCTTAAGAAGTAAATGACATTCACAAGTAGTTACTAAAGGAAGAGAAATCACCTAATGCTAATGCCCTAGATTTCCCAACATGGTATCAAAGCTAAGGTGTCAAAGTCAAGCAAGGGCATCTTATCGAGGGACACCCAAGGATCGAATCTCAAGAAAGGCATCAAAGCGAAAATTGAAGGATATCAAAGCAAGTTGAAGGATCTACATTGTAGAATCAAACCCTAGATCAAAGAAGGAAGTCTATTTCAAAAGAAGTCTTGGGATATCAAATAATCAAGGCCAAAGCCTTATTTCTACTCAAGGCGAATATATCTACAAATCAAGGCAACTAGAAATCTACACCAACAAGAGTGTTTGATCCTATAGTCCTTAGTAAAAGACCACAAAGACCCTCATCAAGATGAAGAGATCTCTCTATCTCCCTGTGTGTTTCTAAATGAACCCCAAGGTTCATTCTTATACTTTTCTCGTTGAGATTTCAAAGACCGGGATTAAGTCTCTAATCAATGACTAGGATTAAAACATGACTTGATCCGCCTTCTAGATCATTCTCACCCATATTTTGATTAACACCCATTAATACTTTAATTTTCCTAAGTTTAGACTTAGGAACCCCATTAAAAATATATTATTTTAATAAAATACAATTTGGGTGGAATTTCACCAATCGGTTTCTGGGTTCTATAGAACTCACGTGCCTTAGCCTCTCCACCAATTTTCATGGCTAGAGTATATCCGATGCTACCAAAAAATAACACTTCCTAGATCACGGGATGCTTTTACAATTGGTATAAACAGTTGGAAGGAAGCTCCTACATTTGAACAACTATGGACATCATGTGCTCAAGCAAAAGCAAGATTGATGACTAGAGATTGTCAAGATGAAGAAGTTCAAGCCCTTGCAACTCGCTTCAAGAACAAGGGAAAGAAGAAGTTTTGGACCTCAACACAAGAAGCCAGGAAAGGGATCTTCCTCCAAGAAGAAGAAAGACTTATCAAATATCCAATGTTATGGTTGTCAAGAATATGGACATTTCAAGAGAGATTGTCCTAACATGGTTAATAACCAGAAGAGAAAAGGGAAACAACATGCTTTTGTAGTAGATGTTGAAGATGAAAAATCAAAGAAGGTCTAACGTGATAAGGATTTCTTTAACTATTATGCTTTGACAGGTTCCTTTGCAGATGATGATGACATGTGGCTGGTAGATAGTGGAGCATCAAGACACATGACTGGAGAATGTGGGAATCTTTCAAGCATGATTGAAAAGAAGTTGTCTCAAAGGGTTGAACTAGAGGACAATAACAACTACGCAATTAAAGAAGTTGGAAATGCGTCCATAGATCTAGAATCTTCTAATAATGTACGTCTCAACCTTGTTCTTTATGTACCAGGTTTGAAAAAGAATCTTGTCTCCCTTTCTTGTTTAAAAGAGAAGGGAGAGAGAGTTGCTTTTATAGATGGCAATATACTCATTTGGTCCAAGGGATCTAGTATAAATGATGTTAGGGTTCTTGGGATTCGTGATGGAAGGCTGTATAGACTTGTGAGTCAACCGGATCAAGCACTAGTACACGATGAGATAAACCCAAGTGACCTATGGCATAGAAGCTATGGACATCTTTATTTTAGATCATTTCTTAAGCTGAGTTAAATAGTGTCAAGGGTTCCTAAACTACAGATAAAAAATGAGGTGTATGCAAAGGTTGTGTTGTTGGGAAGAACATCAAGAAACCATTTGCAAACGGTGATAACAGATGTAAGGAAGCTTTGGACTTGATTAATTTTGTTGTATGTGATTTGATGCTTGTGAAACTGCTTGATGGTTCGTTGTACTATGTAACATTCATTGATGATTTCTCTCGTAAGAAATGGATATATCTCTTAAAGACCAAGGATGAAGTAGTCGACAAGTTCTAGGAATTTAAAGCTGAAGTGGAAAACTTGATAGGTAGTAAGATCAAGACACTGAGATCTATGAATGGAGGAGAATACACCTCAAAGAAACTTGTTGCTTTTTGCAAACAATAGAATGGTGTAGCACAATTAAAGAATAGGTTCATTGAAGAATTTGTCAAAGTGATGATGCATGAATTGGACTTGTTGTTGTTCTTATGGGGAGAAGCATCACAAACAATTGTGTACATTCAAAATAGAAGTCCTTATAGAGTTTTGGAAGATATGGCTCATGAAGAAGCCTTCTCTAAAAGGAAGCTAGCGGCCGGGCACATGAAAATCTTTGGTTATCCTGTATACATTCATGTTCCTAAGGATAAAATGAACAAGCTTGAGCCTTTAGGAAGGAAAAGCATATTTGTTGGTTGTAGCGATTTGTCAAAGGCCTACAAAATATACGTTCTAGAACAATGACAAATTGAGGTCAATCGAGATATCACTTTTGCTAAGAGAGTGGCATAGTGGAAATCTGAGGAAGTCTCCATAGACACCTTGGATGAAGTAAAGCAGGAGGACTCAAGGGAGTATCGTTCAAGTTCTACAAAATGTACAGGTAGGTCAGAAGGGCCCTAAGATCCAGCAAAACTAGTCATAGTTCCAAAGATCAAGAAGAGACCAACATGGCCTAGATCTACATTGGAAGAGACAAAAGGACATGCAACTTCTGATGGTGCATCTAGAGAGGTGAAGAAATTTCAAAGGTTCTCCAATTATGTAGCTCTCATGACAAAACTCATTGATGAAGAACCTTCCACATATGAAGAAGCAACTAATGAGCAAGTGTGGAAAGAAGCGATGAATGAGGAGTATCAATCGATCGTGAAGAATGATGTTTGGGAGATTGTGCCAAGGCCTGAATGGAAGTCAGTGTTGACTTCCGAATGGATATACAAGATCAAACATGCTACAGGTCAAGAGTATTAACAAATACAAGTCATAGTTTGTGGCTAGAGGGTTCTCTTAGAAAGAAGGAGAAGATAAAATGATGAGACCTTTGCTCCAGTTGTGAGGTACACCTGTATTAGATCCATCATTTCTCTTGGTACTTCGTTGGGATGGAAATTGCACTAGATGGATGTGAAGATTGCTTTCCTCAATGGCGTGATTGAGGAAGAGGTGTACATAGAGCAACCTCAAGGCTTTGATGTATATGGAAATGAATCTGATGTTTGCAGATTGAAGAATGCCTTGTATGGACTCAAGCAAGCTCCAAGAGCTTGGTATGCTCGTATTGACAACTATTTGACGAGACTAGGATTTAGAAAGAGCGAGGCCGATCCAAACCTTTACTTTAAGGTTGTGAAGAATGCACCTGTGATCTTATTATTAAATGTTGATGACTTGTTTCTGACAGGTGCCGAGCCTCTTATCATTCAATGCAAGAAACAATTGGCTTCTGAGTTTGACATGAAGGATCTTGTGTTGATGCACTATCACTTAGGATTAGAAGTATGGCAGAAGATGAAGTCTTCCTTGGTCAAGGAAAGTATGTGTTAGAGATCCTTCAGATATTTGGTATGATGGATTGCAAATCCATGGGAACTCCCATGGTGACTAACTTGAAGAAGGCCTTGTATGGACTCAAGCAAGCTCCAAGAGCTTGGTATGCTCTTGTTGACAACTATTCGACAAGACTAGGATTTACAAAGAGCGAGGCTGATCCAAACCTTTACTTTAAGGTTGTGAAGAATGCACCTGTGATCTTATTATTATATGTTGATGACTTGTTTCTGACAGGTGCCGAGCCTCTTATCATTCAGTGCAAGAAGTAGTTGGCTTCTGAGTTTGACATGAAGTACCTTGGGTTGATGCACTATTACTTGTGATTAGAAGTATGGCAGAAACCTAACGAAGTCTTGCTTGGTCAATGAAAGTATGTGTTAGAGATGATTCAGAGATTTGGTATGATGGATTGCAAATCCGTGAGGATTCCCATGGTGATTAACTTGAAGAAGTTAAGAGGCTTAGACTCTAGATTGGTAGATCTGTCTATGTACTGACGACTGTTTAGTTCATTGATGTATTTGGTTAACACTAGTCCAGACATATGCTTTGCTGTGAACACATTAAGCCAGTTCCAGGTTGAACCGAGACATGAGCATTGGATTGCAACAAAGCACACTTTGAGATATTTGTGTGGTACTATGAATTATGGCTTGAGATTTGTTGCAAACAAGGATGTGCAACTTTAGGGATAATAGATGTTAATTGGGCAAGAAGTGCTGAAGACAGGAAGAGTAGCTCGAGAGTATGCTTCAGTTTGGGATCCGCTATGATATTGTGGATGAGCAGGAAGTAGAGGTCGATTGCACATAGCATTGCTAAAGTAGAGTACATCATAACCAATGAGGTTTGTACCGAAGCAATATGGCTTTAGTATTTTTTTGCAGAATTGTTTGGGCAAGAGTTGGAACAACGATGATACATTACGATAATTGAAGCTGTGTGAAGCTCTCAGAGAATCTCGTGTTCCATGATAGGTCGAAGCATATTGAGATCAAGTACTACTACATTTGTGACATGGTGCATAGGAGAGCAGGGTTACACACTTTTACTTTACTTTGTACCAATTGGAATAATTTTCAAGAAAGAATTTTCCCTATGATTTCTATCAACCAAGCTCATGCTTGGAGGTAAATTGAGTTAAAATGCAACTATGCTAAAATGCCTAATATGCTATACAAGTAAGATTACTAATGCTTTGCAAAAAGGAAATGCTTCAAGTAAATGGAAATATGTTGAATGAGATAACTTAGATAATTGCTGAAAATTGTACAAGATACAAGAACATAAGCTCATAAGCACATAAGATTGTAAGTTGCTCAAAGTAAGTGCTTTAACAAATAATATATCAATAATCAACGAACTAAAACGATGAAATAAGATGAAGCTTCAAAGTATGATAGGCTTGCAAAGTGAACAAATAAATTTAAAATAAATGAGCAAATAACCAATGAGCCTATAGTGAGACTAACATGAAGCAAATTGTCAAATTAACTAAATCAAGCTTTGCCACATGAATTAAGATGTTTGCATATAATGAAATAAGTTGCTCCAAAGTGAAATCCCAAGTTGTACTTAAAAACAAAATTTCAAATGCAAGGCATTGGAATCTAGTACCAAAATCAAATTTAGAAAGTTAGATTGTGATGGTGATATTGTGTTCATTCTTAAGTCATGCAAAATGAAAATTAAGAAAACAATGCAAGATCAATCCACCCACATGTTTCTCCTTCTAAATAAGGAGAAAATGATGCCTTGGGTGAAGCCTAAGCTCCCATAAGAAAAACTAATCCTTTTTATTAGATTGTTACAAAGATGAAAAACCTTCCAAAGGATCTCAACTAAAACTTCAAGACGAATCTTTTACAACATATGAGGCTTTTCAAGCACTAGATTTCCTTCCTTAAAGTGAAAATTAGAAACTAAGGTAAGTACAATAAGAATGCTCTCAAATTTGAAAATGTTAGGTGTCTCCTGGTATCCCAAAGTTCAGCCTCCAATGGTGGATGAAATCTTGCACAAGAAAATGAGCTAGTCTTCTTTTTCCACAACCTTGCCAAGTGAGAGATCTCCTCAAATGCCCACGACCTCCTAGAAGATGAACTTTTGAAGGCTTGAGAGGTCCTACAAGAAAATAGTTAGAGTTTTCCTCAAGTCTCTTGTTATCAACACTCCAACTATGCGTTGCAAAACAAAGACACAATTAGTGTAGAGTTAACATGTAAAACAAATAAATATCATACAAATAATGTACAAGAAACCAAATCAACTGATGAGAGTGAACCCCATCACTTGCTTTAGTTTAGAAAATGCTTTCAAGTAGTTAATATAAAATCAATGAAGTACTATTTGAAAAGATTTAAAATATTAAATGTTTGCTTGCATACAGGCGAGGTCCAAACGAATCCATGCAAGAACACTTCTTCGTAAGATGAACTATGAAATTTCAAATAACAAATGAGAGTTCCTTGAAAGATGCTTCAAGAGTGGGTTGGTCTCCCAAAGACTTCCCCTCACGCTTGATCCAACAAAAATAATTCTTCTACAATACTCCAATCACACATTAGTCCATATAGATTTAGAGAAATAAACAATGAATTGAAACTTCTAGAAATTTATTTGCAAATAAACCAGAACTTCCTACATTTAGAGCTTACTTCCAAATCAAATGTTAATGCAAGATAGTTTTGCACTAGCAAGTCTACAAGAGTACATGGAAAATGAAATAACTCAAAGCATAAATAGAAGAGATTATACCAATAACTCACAATGCTCCTGCTCCAAAGGAAGAAAATCCATGAATGGACCCCCAAAATCTTTTTATTGCAATTCTTGAAAAGTGTACAAAGTAGCAGTGCTTCCACAAGCACAATAGTTAGTAAATAATTGATACAATATGAGAACTCAAAGCTCTATTATATAGAGAAATGAGAGCAAATCTCAATGCAGCATCCAAGTGACAAATGACCATGGTGAAGATCCCAAGAAAGAAATCGAATTCCAAGTGGAGGGATGAAGTAGCCACCAATTCAAATCGAATTCCATATGTGGCACCAAGATATCCTTAAGCAAAATTGAATTCTCCAAGTGTGAAGATGAACAATTCCAAGTGTGAACCAGTCAAGGTGCTAACTCAAGTCAAACTCCAAGATCAAATCATGTGATGACACCTCATGTAGATGCTTCCATTGAGCCCAATGTAAATCTCCTTGGCAATTGTGTGGTCCCTCCTTGAGCCAAATTCGTAGTGCCAAGTGTGAAGAAGTAGGAGCCTCAAGTGGAGACAAACTCCCAAGAATATCTCCATCAATATCTTCCAAATATCTCACATGTGCATTAACTCCTCAAAAATTTGATTTTCCTAGTCATCAACCATTGCATTAATGCCAAAAAGGTCGATTTTCTTGAGTGGGTCATGAATTTATGATGCAAGGTGCCAAATCATCCTCCACTTGTGCTTTGACTTATTCCTTTGACTTGAAATAATTTCCAAGTCATTTACCTGTCATTTTGTCACATGGAGCTATTT
The DNA here is from genome assembly GCA_000404065.3 of Pinus taeda. NCBI lineage: Eukaryota > Viridiplantae > Streptophyta > Pinopsida > Pinales > Pinaceae > Pinus > Pinus taeda. The sequence continues at coordinate 216,452 of APFE031469468.1, forward strand.
ATTTCTGGTTTAATTTATTGCCAGATTTCCCACTAAACTTAGGAAAAGTGGGTTTTGAGGGTTTATAACACATTTTTAACCCCTCAAAGTGTCATAGTAGAAAGTTGAGGGTGAGAGGTGTAACTTTTATTATTCATACCCCATACAACTTCTCTAAACATCACTTCTTACATTTCATATACAAAATTTATTCCAATTTCCACTTTGTGGGAAATTTAAAAAATGACCCCTAGACCTAATCAAATTCCACGAAATTTTGTGAGTGATCTAGTATGGTAATATACAATGACTCTAGACACTAGGACTCATGCAAGGCCTTGTCTTCAAGCCGTACTCCGTCTTTGGGGTTATTCTTGGAGGAAAAAACTCAATTAATTATTAAGTTCTTGTAAGGATATAATAATTAACCAAGTGAAAAAAAATCTCCCAGTGTAAATTCAGTTGATGACAAGGTCCCAAGTTACCTAGGTTTGTTACATGACTCAAACTCATCATACTAGTATCACTTTACATCAACCCCGCAGGGTTTGTGGAATCTAGGTACAATAGAAGAAGATGAGAAGAAGAAGTGGATATGATGATCTCTAATGGTACATGAAGCTTTTGATACATCCTTGGGCATGGAGTCCTCAAAAATATTTGGGTACACTTCAGTGGTCAACAGGTATTACACCCGTTATGTACCATGAGTAGAACTGATAAATATAGACATGTCCAAAAAGTTAGAAAAAGCAGGGGAGATTGAAAATGTAAACAACTTCGAGATTGCTGCCAAGTATTGGATGTCTAAAACCATTGCTGAAAATAGGAACATCATGCATGTCAATAAAAGTAATCTCATTAGACTTGCTTTATTCAAATGAATCCAAATATGTGCCCAGAAATGGCATAGACTTGCGTAAAAATAGTTGTGCACATAAAAATAGCAGTGTTGTGAAACTGTTTGCATTCCACCTGAAATAGGTTCAGCAACATCGTGAATTCATGGGGACCAAGAATATGCAAAAGTCCTTGATACACAGGCCCCTAAACCCTGGCTCGGAGAAAAAAGCAAATTATTAAAAATAGTTGTTTGTTGAAATCTGATAACTGAGTTTATAGCAAGCTCTGAAAATACTGAAGACTTAGATGCATTTATAATGTAACCAACAGATGCATTTATAATGGAACCAACCTGATGTATCTGGACCGTGACCCTCCAGTTGCACAAGCAATCTGGGGGTGAACAACATTCAGTTTGAATATATGTTAAATATGAATCATCTTGAATACTGCCAGATGGGATCAGCACATGCAGAAGATACACATTATGCTTTTCTTTATCAGTTAGACAAGTGATGATGAACATGCCTAATTGGTAGAGCCATAGTTTGTTGAGTGAAGACCATATGTTTCTATTAGAAAGTGTTTTCATTGATTACCCCTACTTTCTATATACATTTCATTGCAGGCTAACTTCCTCAGGTTCTGTGCATTTATGAAGTTGCATTTGGAGAGTGAAGGGAAGTTGATCTATAACAAAAGTTCTATCCTGAGTCTGGACTCTGGATTTTAATACTAATCATTTGTTTGTCCTTGTTGACTGGATTTCATGATTGATCTGTTAGGTGAACAGAGTGGGATAAGGGAATGTACCCTAGAGAGAAAACACTTAGTTTCTAATGTTTTTTGTATAAATTTTGTAGTTTCGAGCTTTCAGTTTTTCATGTTTTCTGTATGAAGTTTGTAGCTTGAGCTTTTGCTTTCTTTTGTTTCTTGCGGGTATGCTATAAGTTCTTATCTATTTACTGGAGTAGATGTGGTAGCATTTATTTTTGTTAGAAATATTCAAACAGGGAGACTTTTTCTGATGTTTTCCATGTTAAGATTGTAGTTTTGGTCATTTGTTTTCTTGATTTTGTTGCACTTTTGCAAGTATACTACTAGTCCTCATCTGTTTAGTGGACTAACTGAAGAAGCATTTATTCGTGTTAGCTGACTGGATTTCATGATTGATCTATTAGGTGAACAAAGTGGGATAAGGGACTGTACCCTAGAGAGAAAACACTTAGTTTCTAATGTTTTTTGTATAAATTTTGTAGATTTGAACTTTCATTTTTTCATGTTTTCTGTATAAAGTTTGTAGCTTGAGCTTTTGCTTTCTTTTGTTTCTTCTTGGAATGCTATTAGTTCTTATCTATTTAGTGGAGTAGATGTGGAAGCATTAATTTGTGTTAGAAATATACAAACAGGAAGACTTTTTTCTGATGTTTTCCATGTTAAGTTTGTAGTTTTGGTCTTTTGTTTTCTTGATTTTGTTGCATTTTTGCAGGTATACTACTAGTCCTCATCTGTTTAGTGGACTAGCTGAAGAAGCATTTATTCGTGTTAGAAATAAGGTTAGAAAAATAGTTTCACAAGTTCTCTTTTTTATTAATATCCAATTATTCTTCTATTCAGTTTTAAACTTTTAATGTTTTCTTGGTCTGTTTTCAAAAACACTGATATCATTACAATTGTTCTTTAAAACAATTAGAGAAAACATTATCTTATCATTTTTATGATGTATAAAAAGTCACTTCCTTTCCTATTATGATAAGAAGCTTATCAAGTCGTCGGTAAAATTTCAGACTATGGAAAACAGATTCAGCACTTAGAAACAATAACCTAAATCCTAGGTAGTTTACAACCGAAAACACCAATCAAAATAGCAGATCTGAGCACACTAATCTACCAACACATACTACTGGAAATTACAAACAATGGAAACAAAAAACGGAGTCACTGAGAACTGTATCTGTATTCTAGAATCTATACACTGAAGACATAAATACACATCAGTAGGTCAAATCACAAGCACACTAACTGACACAGTGGTACACCTTTCATATTCCTTGTGGAATGAGAAATAGGGAAAATACAATATGTCTAGACATATGTATGATGTACCCGCAATTGACAGCGTCAAACCTAACTTTAATCATCTCAACTAGCATGTCCTTCTGCATGGAATTTTTGCCATGGAATGTGCCTCCTACTGGAAATAAGCTACTTCATCAAAGCTTCTTGTCAGCATTGATAATATCGCCGAATTATTGTGATATATTCTAAATATTGTGATATTCTCGGCAAAAAAGATATATCGCTGATTAAATATAACGATATTTTCCGTTTTGAAAATATCACGATATTTATGATATATCGGCGATATTTCGCCAAAATATCGCACGACGACCTTGTTCATCGCCGGGCAAGCTGGGCAGCGGCTACAAAACTACTTTTTGGCCTTTTAATTGCTCGTTTTGCTTTGTTGGTCCCTGAGAAGGGAGGGGAACAACTTTATGGTGGTTTTTAAGGAGGGATTGAGGATCAAACAACCATCATCATCACTAACCATTTTTTTTTGTGGATCAAAGATTCAGGAACAGTGAGACAAACTTTATTTCTTCCATTAATAGGTATGTTCTTAAAACCCCTATGTTAATGATTTTTTTCATAGATTTAGGGTTATGCTTGCTTGCCTCTTTGCCTGCCAACATTTTGTTGAAAATTATAACTAGGTTCGGTCTTCATAATGACATGTGTAATTGCGATTTTGTGTAATTGATGCAAAGAAGAAAAATAAAATTATTATTGTAATATTTGTCTCATGGATTTCATGAGCAAGGAACTTTATTTTTAGGTAAGGCTCCCATTATGAATCCTTAGGATTGGTCATAAAGTGTTGAGTCAATGTCATGTATGTACTATGAAGGACCCTTATTGGGCATGTTACATATTTGTATGAGTCATTAAAAGAATAAAAAGGCCCTCCAAGACCAAGCTCAAGCACCTCCTACAAGTCGGCTTCAAGAAGCAGTAATGGAACCTCTCCAAAGGACATGTTGGCCTAGATCTTTGTCAAGTCGAATTATATTCATGGGCAGACCACTATAAATAGATAGCTCGACTCTCATTTGAAGATGAGTAATTCAGTCAAGAACAAGTCTGCAACAAGAAGTGCAAAGATCAGTGGGGAAGAAGCCTTGTCACCAATGAAGAGAGGAAAAGGAAGTTTGAAGTCTTTAGCATTGTTTTTGGGTCTGTTTTGGGTTGTGTACATTCCACACATGCGGAGTATAGGTGTTGTCTGTTGCAATAGGAGCTGAGGTATTGAAGACGCTATTGAAGGTCAAACCAAGGAGAAAGTCAAGTGAAGAATCAAGTTGAGTTAAGGAGGAATAGTTTCCATATCAAAGCAAAAAAGTTTGAGAGACAATATTGCAACTAGGGTTTGTGAATTAGCGCCAAAAGTTGCAGACCTGAATTAAGGGGCTGGAACTTTGAAGGATTGTTGAGGAGGAAGAAGTAAGGGGTTTGACTATCGTTGACTCAAAGAAGAATCTCATCAAGGAAGCCTTGTGACTTGGTCTTGGAGAGGCAAATAGGTCTTGGTCTTGGTCTTGGAGAGTCAGATAGGTCGAGGGTCTTGGTCTTGGTATTCGTCAATTGAAGTCTCTATAAGAAAAATAATTCGTTTGGGTTTTCCTCTCAAGTGGGAGAGGTTTTGGCCTTGGATGATAGCCTACATTTTGTGTCTCTTGTCTCTTTATTGTTTGTGCTTTGGTAGCTGTTTGATGAAGAAGAACACTATAATCTAAGTAAAGAGAAGATCCTAATCTATAGAAGTAAAAAGAATTCACAAGCAATTATCATTAATAGAGAAATCACCTAATCTTGATGCCTTAGATTTCTCAACATGGTTTGAGAGCTAAGGTGACAAAGTCAAGGAAGAGCATCTTATCAAGAGACACTCGAGGATCAAATTTTAAGAAATACATCAAAGCAAATCTAAGAAGATCATTAGCAAAGTCAAGATCTACATGGAAGTGACAAAACCCTAGATCGAAGAAAAGATCTACATCAAAAGGAAGTCTTGGGAACCTCCAGTCATCATCAAAAAACCACAAAGACCCTCATCAAGTTAAAGAAATCTACAAATCAAGGTAGCTTGAAGTTTATTCATTCAAGGGAAGCAAAGGACGTTGTCATCATCTTCAAAAGGTTCTGAGGCACTCTCATTGAAGCAGGGATTTCATCTCAAAGGAAAATCCTTACCCTTGAAGAAAATCATCCAAGGAGTATTGATACATCATCAAGGAGTCATCATCAATCATCACCAAAAGTGACCTCTCTCTCTGTGAATGATCATTCTTGATGAAAATTATTTTCATCAAGGAGAAGTTTTCTATTATCTATATCATCATCAAAATCAAGGAAGTAGCAAGTAGAAGAAGCATCTTATCAAGTAAGTACATTTATGTCCACATCTAAATCTGTCAAAATGTCTTTTTGCAAGGAAAACAACAAATTGGTTGGGGCTTCAAACTATATTGAATAGAAGAAGAGGATGAATCTAAATCTCATTGCAAATAAGGTCATGGATCATGTCAAAGGATTTATCACCAAACCAATGAAAGAAGATGCTCAAGCACTTGCAAAGTTTATGAAAGGGGAAGTTAGGGATCAAAGGACTTTCATAGAATCCATCAAGGATCCCCTCATTCCATATGTATCAAAACTCGAAAGTTCAAAATAAATTTATGCCAAACTAATAGAGTTGTATTGCATAAGCACTGCAGGAGAGGTCATCTCATTAAGACAAGAACTCTACAAGCTGAAGATGTCAAAAGAAGAAGGAATAACCTCATACTTCATGAGAATATCTGAAATCAGGGATCAACTTCAATATGTGGGAGAAGTCATGACTGATAGAGAAATGACTGCAATAGTACTAAATGCACTACCAGAGGAGTGGGGTAACTTTACTTCAAGTATTTATGCAAAGAAAGAAGCTACTCCATTCCAGGATCTATGGTCACTATGCAAGATTGAAGAATCTAGGCTAAAGGCAAAATTTGATGGAGGATCAGGGGAGCAAAATCAAGCATATGCTACAATGACAAAAGAAAGGGAAAATTTGGAAAGATTGGTCCTCAGAAAAAGAAGAAGAACATGGCTAAGATTCAATAGTATGGATGTCAAGAATATGGGCATTAGAAGAGAGATGGTCCTAAGATCAAGAAGGACAATAACAAAAGAGGAAGAGAAGAATCCCATATCACCGAAGAAGTAGAGGAAGCTGAAAAGAAGAAGTCTAAGAAAGAGGAAGTAAAAGATCTCTATTATGATTGAGATAGTCTTCGTCACCTAGTTCTTTTTAAGTTTTTGTTTTCTTTTTAGTTGCAAAGTATAACTATCATGATAAGGATCATTAGACGAGCATGGTAGGATGAATCATGGCATCATAAAGGCATTAGAAGCAAGAGCTCTGGGCATCATCATAGGTAAGCATGAATGATAGTTGAATTAGGTCTATGGAAGTTTGTAGCTCTTGGTAACCTCATTAGAAGCATAAGTAGTACTTATGGGAAAAAAGAAAAAGAAAAAGTCATCTGGCACAAAGCACATTATACATCAGTTAAGGGGAAAACATCTGCTGGATGAGGATACTTAAGATCCTTTATTGGAATCTTCATCGAAAGGTTCACCAAACAAATGTAGCTGAATTAGGTCTATGGAAGTGTGTAGCTCTTGGTAATCTCATTAGAATCACAAGTAGTACCTACGGGAGAAAAGAAAAGAAAAAGTCACCTGGCACAAAGCTCATCATACATCAGTTAAGAGGAAAACATCTGCTAGATGAGGATACTTAAGATCCTTTATTGGAATCTTCATCGGAAGGTTCACCAAACAAAAGGGAGCAAGTGTTTCATCAAGAATTTCAACTTGAAAGAATTCATGAAAGAATGGTGTGATGTCAATAAGCAGATTAAGGGATTGAAGTTTTCAATCAAGGAAGCTGTTGCAGGAGGATGACCTAAAAGAAGAATGAGGTATGCATGCTTTTATTTGATAATTTGGAGTCATGTCATATGGTTGTGGATAACATGGATAAATGCTCTACTTCAAGAGCATGATCAAAAGGAAAGGATTTCCTCCATTGAAAAGATGCAGGAAGGCATGGGTCACACATTGACTAGATGAAATCAACATAATATGTCCTCATATAAAATATGAGGTGGTTGACATTAATTGGAGGAACTATGATCAAAAGTCCCTGAAAGGAAATGTGTGAAGAAAGAAAGGAAGAGATCGTGAAATAAGCAACTATGAAAAAGGAAATCAACATCTAAGGACTGAAAGATTTGACTGTGATATCTCCAGAAAGGATATGAAGACTCTGATGAAGTATGAAAAAGAAAGAGTATTCTCAAGGAAATCGATCTTAAGTGTGTGTTCTCCATCTACCCATCGACTTCTTATAATCTTTTGTTGGGACTCCAACGACTAAGATTAGATCTTAATCGATGGCAAATGTTATTTCCCAGTCAATCCATTTGTGTTTCTAGACGATTCACAACTTTCTCAATTAATACTTGATTAATTAACCCCTTTTCCTAAGTTTAGACTTAGTAAATATTTAAAAATAGGCTAATAATATAATTGAGAGACTTCTATGTGGAATTTCTAGAAACTATTTATGGGTTATGGAGAACTCGTGTGTTTTAACCTCTCCATAAAGTTTCGAGACTAGAACACCTCCGATGCTATAGAAATTAACAATCTCTGCTAAAACCCTTGTTGACGGTTTCTCCCTTTAATTGAACTGCGCCCTTGCTAACTCTACAACTAGGTAAGTCGAATTGCTCAAGTGTATCCCTCCAATCCCATCTACTTAATCTTATAATTTCTCATTGAGAAATCAATGGCCATGATCTAATCACAATTGATGGCTAAGATCATCTTGACCCCATCAAGTGACTTTTTCGAAGGTCTCTAGAGCAAAATCTATTTTCCTCAAATAATCTGATTTAATAAACCAATTTTCCTAAGTTAGGGAAATTTCAATAATTGGTCATTTAATCCAACTAAAGTGTTTTCTTGTGAAACCTTTTATGGGTATTGAAGAAAATGCGTTCCTTAGCCTCATAGACACCATAGTGACTAGAACACTTGTTTGTTACTACCAAAAACTAACATGTTGGGCATCTTTGAGTAGGGTGTTGAGTCTTAGATGGCATAGGGACACTTGGATGCTTGCATAGAGACTTGTACTTGAATTGAGAGTACTTGATTTGAGGAGTGATCATGTAGGTGCATTGGACTTGAATGCGAACATGGCTTAGGAGGGAGAGTTAGAGCTTTGAGGTAGGTGGAAGTGGAGTGTTGGACATGTCTTGTGAAGTGTTCAACCTTGGATCCATGTTTGTTCAAAGTACACATTTTGAAGATTGATATCTATATGCTAGAGTTGGAATGCTTTATATGTGGGCCTATCTATTATTTAGTTATGTTGCTTATTGTGGACTCTATTGACTTCATGATTGTTGGCCTCCCTAACCTTTCATATAAACAAAAGGAATGTGAGAGCCAGAGTGAATTGGTCTTTTCATTGTACTCTTATTCATTGCATTTTCCCTCTTTCATCTTAAGTGCTAGGATTCTTGGAGGAGTTTCAAGGGAGGACTGAGGTTGTGGTTTTACCCTAGGGAATCAAACAATAATAGGGTTTGGTAAAAAATCCTAGAGGAGTATTTGAAAATTTCATCTCTGAAATTTTTATTGATGCAACTGGAATTAATTCTTATAATTGTTAATTGATTTAGCAGTTTATTGCTATGACAACAATGAATTAATCACGCTGCAATCTTCACAAATAAAAATATTGTGGAAGATCAATTGGAAACTGAGAAAACACTGGCACACACATACAAAATTATGACAGTTATTTTTGGACAAAAGTCCCCAGAAAAACCCAAGTTGGGAAAATTGATGCAACAACTAAGGGTCTTTATTGTGAAGCAGCAGTGAGAAATTCTATGTAGAATAAATATTGCCGAACTGGCGAATCTGTTCAAGAGAAACAATTGCAAAAATTCTCTAAAAGAAATTACCTTGTCTCCGAGCAATCCCGACACTTGATTGCTTTTGAAAAGCTAATTGTCCAACTAGCTCTACGCAGGGCTTGCATCACCCTAACGTAATCCCTCACACGCTCTGCCTGATTCAACTGCCAATTTAAGCATCTTGCCTGCTGATGACCGAGAAACTCTCTCTGACACTCTGGAAAATCTTCCCGTCCTCTGGAACTGAAAAAGAGTTCCTTTTTAGTTAGATTGAATTGCCCTCTCGAGGCTCTGCGCTGCCTTTGTGCAACCTCCTCGAGAAAATTTCAAAGTCCTCTTTCTGACTCTCTGGAACTGGAAAACTTCCTTTGGACTCATTGTCTATGCCCCTCTTTGTCTCTGCTTCCCTTCTCTGGTTCGAGCTCTTCCGACAAATTGTTGTTGCTCTTTGGAAAATCGAACTATCCATGGAAATCGATCTCAAGTTTCACAAATGTGTGCCTCTATCTACCCATCAACTTCTTAGAATCTCACAGTGGGACTCCGACGACCAAGATTAAATCTTAATCAATGCCTGAGATTATTTCCTAGTTGATCCATGTGAGTTTCTAGAGAATTTTCACCTTTCTCAATTAATACTTATTAATTAACCAATTTTCCTAAGTTTAGACTTAAGAAATATTTAAAAATTGGTTAATAATCTAATTGAGACATTTCTAGGTGGAATTTCTAGAAACGATTTATGGGTCTTGGAGAACCATAAACGGTTTTTGGGTCTTGGAGAACTCCTATGTTTTAGCCTCTCCACAAACTTTCGAGACTAGAACACCTTTGATGCTATAAAAATTAACACTCCTTCTTAGTGAGAAGGGTGTTCTAGTGCTGATATGCTCCAACATGTTGTCTTTGCATCATCCTCCATACATTGCTAATGTCTGGCTATTGTGATTGCCTGTGACTACCCACCAACCACTGCTCAACTCTGATGTTGCATTTGTGCTACTGTTGACACTGCTATACTACTTCCAACTCTGTATCTGCATTGCAACTCCCTCTCAACTGTTGCTGCTGGTATTGCAACTACTGCAACTAAGAAGTATTTTAAATACTGAATCAACTATGTCTATGTGCTGCATCTGTCTCCTGAGCATCTGGCTGCTACTAGCCTTTGCACTATCCACTGAAGAATATGTGTTGCTACTAACTCTGCACTGAGCAACTTGCTTTGCTGTCAACACTACATCTACACTCCTCAACACCTCACTGCAACTAGTCTGCAACTGTCACCTTGGAATTTGACTGCATCAACTGACACTGATCCATCCTGCTGCTAAACACTGTGGGCCCACGTAGCAAGGTAATGATCCATGAAGAGGACACCTCAATGGACCCTACACAAATCTCTGTGCAACTTTGGGACTATAGATCCATATCGCTCGACTTCACTCCTGGAGGCATAGCTGGAAACATGGCGAAGTCTTCCTCCAACTTGGAGTATAATTGGTCTATCTCTGCTGATGTTGCCGCCTAGCCCTGCTTCTCCTGGTTTTCCTTCTTCCTGAGAGGACACTGAGTACTGTACTGGCCAAAATTGCCACACTTGAAGCACTTGATCTTAGATAGGTGCTTCTTTTTCTTTTTCTCCCCTTGTCCCTGACTGAGACCCTTAGATGCAAGGGCCACATTCTCCTCTTCCTTCTCACCCTTGCTACTGCTTCCGTTGATGGAGCTGTTTAGTAGAGTTCACCTCATCTCCTCCTATTGCATGTCTGACCACATCCCGTCCCACCTAGGTAATATGCCTCGTCCTAAGATGCTTTGGACAAAAACTTGCCACTCCTCTGAGACATTGTTTAGGGCCAAACACACAAGCTCTGTAGGTTGAGGCGCTTCCCCAACGACTGCAAGCTGATCTTGAATTTCCTGAATTCTGGTGAGAAAGGGATCTATGCCTTCACCCTTTTGCATCCTAATGTTTCTCAGCTTCTCTTGCTGGAACATCTTCCGTTGCTTGGAAGGATTCTGATATAGCTGAGTGAGAGCATCCCACATCTCCTTGGCCATATTCTTGGCTGATATATGCGACAGTATATGGTCTCAGACTCCATCCAAGATCATTCGCTTTGCCTTTGCCATCTCTTTCTTGTATTCCTTTAGCTGATCTGCATCGTTCAGTACTGCCACAACATTATTTGCATAGGTCTTCATGCCAAATTCATCTAGTAGGAAGGACATCCTAACCTTCTAGATGACATAGTTGGAGGCTCCCTCCAACCTATCTTGATCTCTAAGCCCAATTGTGGCCATCTCTGAATTTGGAATGGAAAACTCTCTCTTCCGCTAGCTCGACCGATGAATCTGTGATTCACACTCCCTTCTAGTGTGAGAAAATATGCTTGCAGCTACTTTTGACTACAGTTGGAAATATGGATTCCTGAACTAGAAACCGTTTGAGAGAAATTCTCTGTGTGTGCTTCCTCTTCCACCTAACGTTGATTATGCTGCTGCAAAACCCTTCTGCGCCCAAATAAGGAATCTACTTAGTGAAAATTTGAGCTACAACTGCCCCTCTGCATGCTGGAATCACTCTAATTGACAAGTCAATCTTTTCTGCCAATTTTCACTAAAAAATCAAACTGCCCTGCAATTCGCACTACCTGGCTTGGCATTGCGCAACCCTGAGAAATTTGTTTTGCTGCTCCCTCTGAACAACAAATTTCTTCTTCCGCTTTTGAGCTTCCCCATCTGATCAAAATTGCTCTGATACCATGTGAAAATTTCACCTCTAAAATTTTTATCGCAACAACTGAAATTAATTCTTCTAACTGTTAATTGATTTAGTAGTTTATTGCTATGGCAACAATGAATTAATGACACTGGAATCTCCAGAAATAAAAATACGACGAAAGATAAACTGTAAAGTTACAAAATACTGGCATACACATACAAAATTATGACAATAATTTTTAGACAAAAGTACCCTGAAAATCCCAACTTGGAAAAACCGATGCAACAGTTGAGGGTTTTTATTATAAAGCAATAGTGAGAAATTTTGAGTACAGTAAATATTGCCAAACTGGTGAATTTATCTAGGAGAAATATTGGTGAAAATTCTCTGAGGGAAATTACCCTCTCTCTGAGCAATCTTGACACCTGACTGCTTCTGAAAAGCTAGCTGTCCAATCAGCTCTGTGCAGGCCATGCATCACCCTAGCACAGTCCTTCACACGTTCTTCTTGAATCAACTGCCAACCTAGCTGTCATACCTGCTACTGACTGAGGAATTGTCTCTCCGACACTTTGGAAAATCTTCCCGACCTCTAGGACTGAAAATGAGCTCCTTTTCAACTGGATTGAATTGCCCTCTTGAGGCTCTGCGCAACCTCTTGGAGAAAATTTTGGCCTCCTCTTTCTGACTCCCGGAACTGGAAAACTTTCTTTGGACTCATTGTCTCTACCCCTCTTTGTATCTGCTTCCCTTCTCTAGCTCGAGCTCTTATTAACAATTGATGCTGCTCTCTAGAAAATCGAACTGCACAGGGAAATCGATCTCAAGTGTCACCAGTGCGTGCCTCCACCTACCCATTGACTTCTTCTTATAATCTCGATGTGGGACTCCAACGACCAAGATTAAATCTTAACTAATGGTTGAGATTATTTTCTAGTAGATCCATGTGAGTTTCTAGAGAATTTTTCATCTTTCTCAATTAATATTGATTAATTAACCAATTTTCCTATGTTTAGAGTTATGAATATTTAAAAATTGGTTGATAATCTAATTCAGACATTTCTAGGTGGAATTTCCAAAAACGATTTCTGGGTCTTGGAAAACTTCTATGTTTTAGTCTCTTCACAAAGTTTCGAGATTAGAACACCTCTAATGCTACAAAAACTAACAGAGTAAAGGTAGTGTTTTACCTTGTAGCTATTGTGAACTAAGATGACATACGATAATTTTATTAATGTCCAACAAATGATTGCAAAAGTAGGTCAAGAATGTTGAAGAATACAACCAATATGAATACAATGTGGGAGTGTAAGCGTAACTCCTAGCGAATGTTGAAAATAATACAAGAATGAAACCTACAATAGTACAACGAGAAAACTGGCAAAGCAGACAACTTGAAAGTCGAGAGAGAGAGAGAGAGAAGCTAGAGATGTCAAGTTCTCCAAAGTTTGATGGTGAATGAGGAGGGGGGCAATCAGGGCATTGGCTTGCTATAGAAGTCCTTTGGAATGTTGGGGGTTCAATTGTATGGTCCTGGGGGGGGATGTAGGAGCAAGGGATACTCCTAGCATCCAAAGTCGATGGAAAGAAACTTTGGATTGATCTTTGATTGATTCTCTAGAAGTGGGAGGTAAATCAACAAAGAAAAGGAACCCTGCTTTGGATACTTCTAGAGCTAATCCTTCTAATTCCCTAAGGAGTTATGGATTGATGGATGATTCAACACGCCCAAGCTGATATTGATCATATCAGTTGGTCTCCCAAAGAGGGAGGTTGAGGAAAGACTCAACGTCTCCTCAACCAACTATCTAGTGCACTTTGAGACTCTACTTGCTATTTGTTGCTATAAATAGATGGGTTGACAAGAAAGTTTGAGGTGATCATCCTAGTCCACAGAATGTGGGGCATGACATGTAGGACCTAAGATATGTGGTTGATGATCTCCTTGATGAAGAGGGATAGGCATCATTGGTCTTGTTATGGGAAGAAAGTAGAGAGGGAACCTTCAAGTCTTTACCTCTTCAGATCATGTAGTTTAGGGGACACCTAAAAATGAGGTGAGAGCAGAGTAGGGTTTTGTCATTTGGAAACCCTAGTGCTACTTGGGGTGGTTGATATGGAGGAGAGAAGAGGAGATGTTCTTGTACACTTGTGGAATACATGTGTACATGCCAAATAGGACTTGTTGGTGTTGATGCTATCCTATTGAGAATCTTTTGTGGAGTAACTAACTTTGGTTTGGAGTGATTCATAACTTGGAGTTGGTGGCTATGGTTTTCTTATCTAAGGTTTGGAGAGCTTGGCTTGTTGCAACTTGTGATGAGATGTCCGTATGTAGATGTAGATAATTTTTTATTTATATATGAAGTGTTGCAACCATCAAAGATTGCATACTTGAAGGGTGGAATTTAAGATTATGTTAATCTTTTGGATTAGGTAGATTTCAGCATTAGTTGTTCATGTTGCTTTGACATAACATTATGGTTAATTTCATGTGTGATTTAACATATTTTGAAGAGAAGAGGGCATATTTGTTGCTATTATAATCTGTTGTAATATGTCATTTGCTTGGAAAAGTGTGCCATAAGGGCTATATAACTTTATGGTGTCTTTGTACATTTGAATGGAATTTATTATGTTGAGCTACCTTGTGAAATTAGGTTGAAGAGAAATGAAATATTGCTAAGTTAATATTTCAGATTCAACTCTAAGGTTGAAAGGTTGTAGGAAACAGATTTGGGAAACTTGAATGTCAAGGTGAAATTTTTGAATTTGCATTAATTGTCTTATTCACAAAATTTCTATATCAAGTGTTTGATTGTACCTATATTATTATACAAACAGAATAACATATCTTTAGTGCACATTGAATATGAATTGCATTAGACCTTATTTTATCTTTACCTTTACGTTAAAAATGGTTTGTTACAACAATATCCCGTATGTGTGCGTCTGTGTAAAAGATGAAGCACACGGGATTAGCTCACTAGTTGCTGTCAATATTGTTAAGATTTGGCAAGTTTTGTGTTAGCAGGTGCTTGTTTTGAATCCCTTGAGGTTAAATATCCTAGTCTATGCTAGTGGGTTCACAAGTGTTGTCATCCACAGATGTGGTGAGGTGGCCCTTGGGTTCCCCATGAGGTTTTAGCACGCACGTGCACACATGCATATGTATAAGATTCAACAATTACATTATATGTGTCCATAGGATTTTCAATGAATTAAATCTCCCTTTTGACTTTGTTTCCATTTTGGGATTTGTTTTCTTGTAGATAGTTTTCATTCTCTTTAGGTAAATATTACTTTGTCATGAAAATTGGTATGCATATTTTTATTTTGAAAATATACCATGTTTAAGGATTTGTTCATTTAATGGATCACTTTTCTTGTGTTAGAATATTTTACGCTGAACAATTTCATTATATGGATCCAAAGGGCTTTTGATGAATTAAATCTTCTTTTTGACGTTGATGCCATTTTGGGATTTGTTTGCTTGTAAACGGTTTTCATTTGCTTAATATAAATATTGTTTTGTTGTGAAAAATGGTATGCATTTTTTTGTGAAAAATAGACCATTAAAATATTTATTCTTGTAAATGTTTTTCTCATGATAGGTAAAAGTGCCTCTCTATGGATGTGATTGTTATGCTTATGCGCTACTAGGATCTGGGCATGTTGATCTTGTGATTGAAGCTGGTTTGAAGGTATGCTTGCAAGTTATTTCCATCTTGTACGTAACAAATGCATCTTTTGGATTTTTTTGAAAATGGTGTGAATCTTTATTTCTTTGAAGTGTGTTTCTTGTTGCTAGATTAACATGAACAAGTATTTTGATTTTATTGTAATTATATTAATGTATGTTAAAAGAATATTGCCTGTATTTTAGTAGGTTCTATTACCTCTTAGTTTCACTATAGAGTACCTTATTTTCTTCGTCAATTTTTTTTTTAGTATGCAAGTTGATCTTGTGCATATCTTGAGATGATGTCAAGCCCAAGGTTCAATGATCAATTATGTCATCGTGATGATTTATATTATATATCATGATCAACAGAAAGTGTCACCATTGCATCTCTTGTATTGTACTAGACCATGTATGATCTATGTAAAGTGTTTTCTTCAACTAAGTGGTTTTTATTGATCTTGGTTGCTTGTCATGGCATGTCCTCTTTGACCGCATTCAAGTCACACCTCTTTTTATTGGAGATCAAACTTCCTTGCTTGGATACCACAATAGGTTGAAGTCATAACTTATATATAGTGGTTCTGTGAGGTCGAGTTACCTTGACTCCATACCCTTGTGGCTCATACTAACCATCTCTTCGAGGTCATTTATGGCTAGGATGAGTTTGTAGGGGTGTTGGAGTATATATATCAGGACATATGACTTAGGGAACCCTTAAGTTTTTTCACTTTATGACTATGTAAAAGTTTTGCTAATGTATTTTAAATGTTTTCACACCTAGAGAGCTCACTTATTTTATACCAAAACATGGATATGCCTAATGTATGTGTCACACTTTGACCTAGGTCATCACTTTTGGGACTTACGACATGAATTTAGCACTTTGAAATCATGTAAGGCCCCACCTCATCAAGGGTTTCTACATATTTTTTTATGTAGTGTGACTTTGGAGGCATCCTCTCCACCATACCCTAAGCATTCTTGGGCTATTATTGATGCAATTGTAGTAGTCATGACATGCCATGCCATATTCAATAGAGTGCTTGGCCAAAGTATCACTTTTGGAGGCATGTGTCACATTTTTAGAGGAGCTATTCACCATGGAGATTGCATCACTTGATCGTTGGAGCCTCTGTTTGGGACATGTGAGTTGTTTTGTTTTTCCTAGACTTGTGGGAGATGGTTCGTATGATTTTTGGAGATGGTTACACATTGGTATCGTTTCCTCTTCACAGGAAACTACTTCCATACAACCCTAACAACGGTGCTATGGTGTTTCTTGGATGAGCTCCCATGCGCATACCTACTATTTAGACTTGTTCTTCCATAAAATATATGATCATCCAAAGTTATGTCATCCATGAGTGTTATTAGATGACTTTATCACAGTATATCAACTTCTATGCCTTACACCTTAATGTTATGTGCACTTGCAAATGGTATTGTTACCACAAAATCTAGCAGGCCTTGAAGAGGGAAACCCTATAAGATGAAAATTTAGACTAAGTGCTAACAACGAGACAATGGTCTGCGGTCACTACAATGAAGTCCCTTGCGCTTTACAAACTTTCATCGATGGGAGGAGTCCCATAATAATCACCTTTGATAGATATTCTAGGGTTTGAGGTGCAAGGTGAAGGATTAGGACTTCTCAAGGAATGCTCAACGTTATGGTAAAATGCTTCAAAAGGTGCTTTGATCCGTATGAGAGACCTAGAAATAGATTGCACAAGATCTAGGGTTTCATGAATTATCGTGGATGAAGGTACTCCCTAATATCAAGGCAATGAGGAGAAAAGGCTTCTTATGATTTGCTTCACCAAGTACCAAAATCATACAACTGTCAAAGAAGTCCCCAAGTTGAGGCTAAAACAAGCTAGGGTTTCCCTCTTAGGGCACACCTAGGGTAAGATTTTATGGATGAAAACTAATTGGATGCCCACCAAAATTTGAGGCCAAGTAGATGCACCTTAACCTTGGTGTCTAGGCTCTTGGAATCCACCAAATCGCCCTCAAATGTAATTCACTAGATGCTCTAGCCTAGCAATCCTACTTTAGGGGACTGAAATTTAAGAAATGAAATTTTTGGAGAAAATTTGTGTTTGATCACCAAAGGCTTGGACTAGTGCCTTGTCCTTTGGGCATATGGAGTCCTAGATGCTTTAGATTGGCCAAAATTGTCTTTAAGGAGGTCAAGAATTGATGCCCTAGGTACTAACCCATAACAATTGCCCACTCAAGAACTATGGAGTTTTATGGAAAAAAACAATATTTCAATTTTCACCACTAGGAACATTCATCACATGTCATGGAATGAATAATATATGCAATTGTCAACCAAATAGCTTTCAAAGTTTATCTTCACAAAATTTGGGCACAATGTAGCATTAATCTAGTTGCAACAATTGCATACATTAGACATATTTAAAAAGAAAAATTTCAACAAAGGGCACTTACAAGATAACATTCAATATATATCTCCAAATGAAGATAAAAAATCAGCTCCAAATATTGAAATGCATCCAAGATAGTCCACCAACTAAAAAGAGAACAAGTGCGAATTAGCGTAAGGGGCCGAATTTTCCAAGTGATGCTGATGATTCAATTCAAATAAAATGATCCTCTATATATATCTCCTCTATTAAGTCGAATTATGCCTACAAGCCCCTCAATGTTATAAAATTCGGCAAGTTACATCCCTTGGTCATAAGCCGGCCGAGTAGCTAAACAAAAACATGAATTAACCTCCAGATGCAAGCCGAAATGATGATGTCATGATGAAATAGGGTTGATGGAGAGCATAGATGAGTCCTCTTTATGCTAAAATGTGGGTGAGGGCTCCATAAATCTCAAACAAGCGAATGGCCCATCAATCTCCATGTAAGTCATCGTGAGGGCCCCAATTTGTGTTTGGGGCACAAAAAATTGTCTCTAGTGTCTCTTGGTGATAGAATAGCTTGTAAATGCTCCAATGCTGTGGGCTTTGACCATGGTGCTTGCCCTCCCATGTCTCAAGGGGTGAGAGAAACCTCCCTCTGGGCCTTGGATCAACTACCATACCACGTGGTAAATGCTAAGTCAGTTGGGGCAGACTGGTCCAAGTGCATCATCTAGTGAATAATGTGGGGCAAAGAGCAGATTGCTGGGGGTGCTAAAGGTGCCCATTGCGTGAAATGATGATCTGCACATGATGGGAGTCCCGTGGCTCTCAATGCTCCACCCAAGGGTGTCAATTATCCTGTAGTAGAATTGAGCCCCAATTAAGTTGCCTAGCCCATGATGAAACCACCTGCCAATCACATTGGCGCATAATGTCTAGTGCTGCATCCTCTGTTGGAAATATGGTTTCCATGGTCAATGTTTTCGTCATGTGAAGAAACACAAAATTTGAATTAAAAATTTGCCTCCCAAAAACCTTAAGTCGACCTCCTGTTGTTTAAGTCGGCTGAGCCCCTAAGAGGCAACCATTTGACCCCCTTTGGAAGACTATAAATATCTGAGCCTCTCCTCCTCATTTGGCTAGATTGAAGATCTATTCTTCTATCTCTGTTCTAGCGAAGGAGGAAGGGGGAGGAGGCCAAAAATATTGAGAAGATGTGGCACTTGTTTTTGGTCAGCTATTATGTTTGTTTTTCTGGATGTCTTGATGAAGTTTGAACTCTCTCTCTCACGAGGAAAGATTTCTCTAGTTTCCTTTTGTGGGTTTTGTTAGAAAATCAGAAAGGCATAAATATTTTCTTGTCTTGATAATTACTTGTGATTTCATAGTGTTCTTATTATCTTCTTTTATGTCTTCTTTTATCTTCTTATCATCAAGCATTTATCAAAAGCCAAAAGCATGAAGATGAAGACAACAAGTGACATAGTATGTAGGCTCTCAGTGAGGGCAAAGCCCCTCTTCTATGTGAAAACCAGAAAATGCTCTTCTCTTCTTCAAGAATTAAATCAAATGAGACAACCAATACCTTTTGACCAACAAAATACCTCCTCCAATCCACCAAGTCAGCCTCCCAAAAGAGTCTTTTCAAGATGACAAAAGTTTGCTTCTAGTCAACAAAAGTCAATCCTCTTCAATCACGGATTTTGGCCCTCTTGAATCAAAATTTTGTCCTCTACTATAGACCTACAATTTTGGACCCTTCCCACAACTCCAAATCTTTGCACATGTGATCTAGAAACAGAAGAAAACTTTCTTCTTTCCTTCGCTGCAGTTCCTTCTTTCTTCTCTAGGGTTTATCTTCCTTTTCCAAGCCTTCTTCACTCCTTCACACCTCTTTTTATTGGAGATCAAACTTCCTTGCTTGGATACCACAATAGGTCGAAGTCATAACTTATATATAGTGGTTCTGTGAGGTCGAGTTACGTTCATGAGGCCAACTTGGTGGAGGCACAAATTACATTTTTGACACAAAAATAATTTTTTTCTTTGATACGATAAGCCCAAGAAGGGTCTAAAACAAGATGACAAAGACAATAACTCATGACACAAACCCTAGAAGCACACAATGGGTGCTTTGACCTAGAAATATAATAAATTGAGCATGAAATCCATGCTTATAAGATAATAATTTTCTTTTATTATAAAATTATTTTTCTTGTTCTTTCTTTTTACTAATACATAATAATTACATCATGTCATGAGCTAGACAATAGTTAAGAAGACCAATACTAGTTACATTTTCAACAGGTTTTGCCCTTGTCGCAGACCTAATTTTTGTGTCTCTTGTCTCAATTTCTCATGGTTATTTTCTATTGCTCTTTTCATGTTTAATGGTTGAAATTTTCTTCTGTATAACTGCTTAATGATATTGAATGTTATTGATGCTAACTGATCATTAGAAGTAGTTATCTGTTGAAGGAAAATGCTTTCTAGAGTTTGTGAACCCTAGAAATATCAACATGGTACTAGAGCCAAGAAAGATTGAAGAGAAGTCTAGGGAAGGATAGAAGGCCAAATTCATGGATGAAGAGACTCCTTATGCATCTCTCTCTAGCACCCATTGCAAATCATATCCAACCTGAATTTCGGAGGTTAATTCTGGAACAGAGTTCCGAGAAGACACTGAAGTTCTGTGGGTAATCCGAGCTTTCAAAAGACCTAAATTCCTTGGTACATGTCTATGCAAGTGGACCGACAATTTGAGATTTATTGCTAGAACGAGGTCTATGGTACAAACGCTAGTTTGAAGACCTGTATTGGTAATTTAAATTGAGCTCTCTCAGATCAAAGTTCTCTCTATCGTTCGAATTTCTGTGATGTGGTTACTATCCTAATTTGGAGGTCCGAATTTTGTAATTGATCCAAAGGATGATCCGAGTCTGCAATTGATCCGAATTCTGTGTTTTTTATATGAAGATTCAAGTTCTTGTTGCATAACATATTCTTGAATTTTTACTAGATCCAGGTCTCCATGATCACAAGCAAAATGATTCGAGCTCAAAACTTGAGACATGAATCAATTCTGTGACCAAATCCGAGCCTTAGTAAAATGACAAGTTTGTGTGTGGAGATTGTACATCTTTATGATGGAAGCTATCAAGTTTGAGTATTAAGCTTGTTGTGAAATTGAACGATCTCTAATCACAGAAAGGTGACTGAGATTGAGGTTATGAATACAAAGTATCTCTGTGTCATCTTAGTGATTCGAAGTATATCTAGATCTAGTCCGGGCACCTCTGTGGCATACAAAATATATCCCTGTGCATTCGAATTATTGACAAGGTGGATCCGTGTTATGCAAATACCTCTATGAAAAGAGAATGTCTGTGACTCCCTCTGCGATACATCTTTGATATATCAAAAGCATGACGAAGTTGTGTGACATTATTCAAATGAGTGAGTCTCATCATTGACCAAGCAATTGTGATGTGATCCGAGCTTGTTATTGTGATGTGTTATTGTGATATGATCCAAGACTTACTACCGTGGCTAGTTCAAGCTTTGTGATATGATCCCAATCTGAACCTTTGTAGTGTCAAGTATGATACAAATTCAATATTGAAATTCTAATGGAAAATCTCAGGTATGTGATGGTATCTTTTATGTTGATAATTATTAGTGGATGTAGTATAAGGTTTGTTCATAGCATGTTTGGACAATAGTCCTTTTGTTTCCCTACGTATAGTCTCTCATAAGTAGTGGACTATTGGTGAAGCCTTAATTACAACGGTCCCCCATTGTTGAGTTTAATATCTCTGTGAAGACTAAGATAATCGAAAGTATGGTTGTTCAAAAGTCTATGAAAGGAAAAATCAAGTTTGAAATCTGTCTTCATTGTGACCATAAGCCCGGATTAAAGACCGAGTTTGTACTGTGACAATACTGAGGCTTGTGGAAGGGGTCCAAGATATCTATATCGGTACAACCTATGGAAAGACAATTCGAGCCAAGTATTTATGATGTAGTAAAAGGTCTGAGTTATCTTTGTTGTTTGAAGTGGGGATCAAATTTCCTCTGTATATAAAAGACAATCAAATTCATCTCATTAGGACACTGACCTGATGTTAGGGTCCCACCCTAAACCCCTTCTTTATGTAATAGGATCGAGTCATAGTTATAGTTAAGTAAAGAGTCAATAAAGCCCATATTAATAATTGTAAGTGGTTAACCCACATTTAATGACGAGACCACAGTTAGTTGCAAATGGGCCATGGTATTAAATAGATGGTATTAATAAGAACCATGGTATTGATCCATGGTATTGCATGTATGAGTCATATATAAAGGATAAAGACTCCCTTCGAGGAGCATCATGTCTTATTTTGTCATCGAGCTCTGCTCTATTGGAGGTTGCCCCCTTGAAGAGGCAAGTGAACATTGCTTTCTGAATAATAAAATACTTGCTGTTGTTACTCACTATTCTATGTTCTGGGTATATTTATTCGCATATTTGGTATTCTGGTATCATCTTGCAGGTTAAGAGCATAACAAGTGGTATCAGAGCACTTTCCAGGGCAGGTGGGATCTCCATTTCTTAGCAATTTTTTTTTTTTTTGCTAGAGACGTGTTCTGGTGTCTTTAAACCATGGGATCTGTCGTTGAGATCATAAACCTGTGGATTTGGGGAGGCATGCACGCGGGAAATACAAGAGGTGGTCACGCTTGTTGGACTCCCTTGTAACCCCTGTGGGTACCCCTTCGAGTAGTAGCGCATTAGATAGAACCGCGCACGGACTGTCTTCCAAGTACCCTCTGGGTATATCGGAAGCCCCCTAGCTCCTTTGAAACCTCACCATAGATAAAACGTCGGCTGTCTTGCTGCTACAGTACACCAAGAACAACACTCGGAGAGATTACTCGCCCGTACGATAGGGTAGTCGAGTTGTACGGCTAAGGGTACGGTTGATCCTCCTTAGTTAGAGCCCTGAAACATTGGGCCGAGTACTATTGTCAGACCCTTATGTATATTGCGATCTGTAGCACTTGACACTCCTCGAAACCATAGTTCCCTTTTCTATCTTGGGATCACGCATCATCTTTGCCAGATCCGCTCGCGCAAAAGGGTGCAGCAGCAGCAGACCGCGGTCCGATCTATTAGATCCATCGGATCCGCAGCAGAAATCTGTTCCGCTGCTCAGAGCTATCCGATTTGCCATTTAGATCTCTCAGATCCACCTAATCTGAGTAGTTGTGTGGGGTTCCTATACAGGAGCATGATTTTCGCAGGACTTTTGACAGCATTGACATTTTGAGGATTCGGCGACTGCAATATTGCTAAGGAAGGAGTAAAACTCCGTTAGGAGTTTTCAAAAAAGAAAAAAGGAAAAAAAAGAAAAAAGAAAAGTCTGAGATTTACCGGGGCGCTTATTGGTGATCTAGCCCATCATAATTAGGACGACGAGCTGAGCACGGTGGTACCATTCAAGTCTTAGTGAATTTTTTTTTTTGGCGGTCCCAAATTTCAAGAGCATCAGGTCGGTGCATGGTAGCAACTAGAGCTCAAGCTATGGCCAATGAGAGGATGGACAAACTTGAACAAACCTTGCAATCCATCCAAAATCAGCTTGACGATCTAGCAATATTAATCCCGAAGGCAATCCTAAAGGGCAAGGAGGAAGCCCATGAGGAGGCGTATATTGGCAATGGACACAGTGAGGGTGAGTCTAGCCATTCTCCTCACCTCTGGGGCACCCAAAAACAACAATCCCGTCCGAGGCCTCCCAAGTTGGATTTGCATAAATTTGATGGTTCTCACCCGGCGGCATGGATAGCACAAATGGAGCAGTATTTCAATCTGAATAACATCCTAGATAATGAGACTCAGCTTATGGTGGGAAGCATGTACTTGGACAATGAAAGGTGGCAATGGTGGGAATGGCATCAACGTTGCAATGCACCTTTTTTTGACTTGGGACAAATTCAAAAAAAGCTCTACAGACCAACTTTGACCAGGGAATAATCTTCTTTTTTGGGTCGTCTTACTAAGCTCCGACAGACTGGCACAGTGGATGAATATATTACAGCCTTTGAAACCTTAGCCTTCTGCACTAGGGGTCTCTCAGATGTGTTCTACACGGAATGTTTTATCAGCGGTCTTAAAGAGGCCATAAAAGCCCACGTCCAACTGCACCACCCTCCCACATGGATTGAGGTTTGCAATGTAGCTCGTAACGTGGAATGTGCGTTAGCAGCCTTGGTCACTCGCGCAAATTTCACCACAAAGGATCGCCCCACACAGGCTCACAGCGCGACCCAACACTTAAGGTTCAAAAGGTGTCACCTGTAGAAATGGCTGAAAGAAGAAAGCAAGGATTATGTTACTACTGTGATGAAAAATACTCCCCAGGTCACAAATGCAAGGAGCCCAAATTTTTTCAAATTGATGCCATTGATTACAGCTCATCGGAGGAAGATCCACGACTTGAGGAACCTGAGGCGGTAGAAGAGGACAACCAAAAGGACAATGTCCCTAACGAACCAGTTATTTCACTACATGCTCTGGTAGGGATTTCTTCACCTCAAACTCTCAAAATCAGAGGTTTTATTAAACATTGCCTAGTAGTAGTCCTGATTGATAGTGGAAGTACACATAATTTCATCCATCAAAAAGTCACGGAAGAAGTGCATTGTTTTGTACGAGCAATTTCTAACTTCCAAGTCCAAATTGCGGATGGGGGCACAATGAAATGTGAAGGCCGCTGTGAAAATGTCAAACTTCAAATGGGGGATTATCAGTTGAAGACTCACATGTTTGCAATACACATGGGTGGGTGCGACATTGTTCTCGGGGCTGAATGGCTTCACACTCTTGGGCCAATCACAATGGATTTCCAGGAGTTATATATGAGTTTTAAGCAGAACAACTCCACACATACCCTCTGTGGACTCCAGGCAGGAGCCCCCTCTATCATTAGCTCGCATAGGATGGAAAAATTGCTAAAAAAGGGCCATCATGGAGTTATAACTCAATTTAATGCCATCCAGGCAGCCGAAACCAAGTCTCTGCCGATTCATCTTGAGATGCAACAGATTTTAAATAACCATCTGCCGGTCTTTGACAAGCCTCATGAGCTTCCACCCTCGAGAGGGGAACATGATCATATCATCCACAAACAGATGGTCAAACTGAAGCCGTCAACATATGTCTGGAAACCTACCTTAGGTGTTTCACTTCAGAAAAGCAATATCTTTGGGTTCAGTGGTTACCTCTGGCTGAATGGTGGTATAACACCAACTATCATGCCACCACCAAAATGACTCCCTATGAAGCAGTATATGGTCAACTCCCTCCTTCCCCTACTTCTTATATCAAGGGATGCTCAAAGGTACAAGCAGTGGATCAACTCCTACAAAACCGTTCAACCATGCTCGCCCATCTTAGAGAGAATCTTCATCAAGCTCAAAACTGCATGAAGCAACAGGTAGACCAGCGTCGCTCAAAGCGCCAATTTCAAGAAAGGGATCAGGTATTTTTGAGGCTGCAACCATATAAGCAAACATCACTTAAAGACAAGGGTTGTCAGAAACTATCTGCAAAATTCTACGGACCATATCAAGTACTTCAGCGCATTGGAGAAATAGCATACAAGTTGGCTTTGCTGCCTACTGCAAAAATCCATCCAATTTTCCATGACTCATGCCTCAAGAAAGTGATTGGGAACAATTGCAAAATTCAAACCAGTCTACTTGAATTGGACGAGGAAGGGTCAATCTGGTTCCAACCTAAACATGTCCTGGACACACAAGAACGGCCCCTGCGTGCCCGAGTGATTAAGGAAGTCCTCGTCAAGTGGAAAGACACCTCTCTGGAAGATGCAACTTGGGAACCAGCCACTATTCTTCAGCAGTTTCCGCAACTTCAGCCTTGAGGACAAGGCTATTCTTAAGGGGGAGGGCATGTTAGGGTCCCACCCTAACCCCCTTATTTATGTAGTGGGATCATGTCATAATAAAGAGTCAATAAAGCCCATATTAATAATTGTAATTGGTTAACCCGCTATTAATGACAGGACCACAATTAGTTGCAAATGGGTCATGGTATTAGATAGATGGTATTAATAAAACCCATGGTATTGATCCATGGTATTGCATGTATGAGTCATATATAAAGGATAGAGACTCCCTGCGAGGAGCATCATGTCTTATTTTTGAATCAAGCTCTGCTCTATTGGAGGTTGCCCCCTCGAAGAGGCCAGTGAACATTGCTTTCTGAATAATAAAATATTTGTTGTTGACTCTCACTATTCTATGTTTTGGTTATTTTTCTTCGCATATTCTGTATTTGGGTATCTTTTGCAGGTTAAGAGCATAACAAGTGGTATCAGAGCACTTTCCAGGGCCGGTGGGATCTCCATTTCTTAGCAAAAAAAAATTTGGCTAGAGACGTGTTCTGGCGTCTTTAAACCATGGGATTTGTCGTTGAGCGCATAAACCTGCGGATTTGGGGAGGCATGCACGCAGGAAATACAAGAGGTGATCACGCTTGTTGGACTCCCTTGTAACCCCTGTGGGTACCCCTTCAAGTAGTAGCGCATTAGACAGAACCGCGTACGGACTGTCTTCCACGTACCTTCTGGGTATATTAAGGCCCCTAGCTCCTCTGCAACCTAGCCATAGTTAAACCGTCGGCCGTCTTGCTGCTACAGTACACCGAGAACAGCACTCGAAAAGATTACTCGCCCGTACGATAAGGTAGTCGGGTTGTACGGCTAAGGGTACGGTTGATCCTCCTTAGTTAGAGCCCTGAAACATTGGGCCGAGTACTACTGTCAGACCCTTAT
>APFE031469469.1:0-27077 GCA_000404065.3 Pinus taeda
AATTAAATTAATTAATATATATTAAAAATTTAAATTAATAAATAAATTTCAAGCCGACATTGTGTTGTTCCAAAAATTTAACCCTAATAGTATTTATTCCCTAAAGCAGCTCATCTTGTATCATCATTCTCAAAGTCCTGATGATGAATCCCAGTTGGGATTTGAAACTTGGCAAAAAGATGTTTATACTGTGGGTTCTCCGGTTACTGATCCAAAAATTGAAAACCACAGATCTCTTAAATCCAGCGTTTAATAGCTTGTAATTTATTACCATCCTCGCCTTTCCTCTTACTATCTCTGAATGATTTCTTACTAGGAATGCAGAACATGAATAATGAGAAACACTAGGTTCAATCAACTTTAGATTCAATAATTCTGCAATTTGTTTCTTGATTTCTTGTTCGTCACCAGGAGTACAAGGAATAAGCTTACCTTTTACTCCATTATCATGTAGAGTGATAATTTCTTGTTTTGGACTCTTCTTTTCCCAAAACTTCTGTGGATCTTTTGAGCAACTTCTAAGCAGTCTTTCATATATGTCTCTCTGTTCCTTAGACCATTGAGGGTCTACAACTGCTTTTTGTTGTCTTGAGAGTCTCTTTTTTTGCATATTTTTGCAAGACCTCTTGCCAATTTCTAGAATCATTCTCCGGCTTTCTGATACCTGTTTTTCTTTGACTGTTTTCTTTTCTTGCTTCAGAGTCTGCAATTTGTAATCTTGGCACAGAGATTGCTTTTTTCTTCAAATTGATGATTACTTTGTCTTCACTGATTATTACTGGTAAAACTGAATTAATGAATGGCATACCAAGAAATAGACTAGCTGAAGAATCATAATGTTGAATGGCTGAAATCTTTACAATACTCCCTCCTACTTTCATAGGGATATTATCAACATAGTGAGTGAGATTTATTGTACCTCCAATAGTTTCTGAGACAAGTATGTTTTGTAATGGCTTCCACATTCCTTTGAACAAAGAGGGTCTAGCTAGATTGTTGGAGCCTCCAGTGTCAATAAAAGCATCAACATCTATCCAACTATTCTTTACTTGTACAAAGACTGGTATATACAACAAATTGTTAGTTTTCACCATTTTCTTTAAAAAACTTTGTTCAGCTTCTGAATCAAAATCTGGAATGGGCATGGAGGAAGATGAAGCAGCAATCTTCTTCTCATAAGGACCAAAAGAGTTAAGCTTTGGTAAGAAAGATATAGATTGCTTACCTTTCTCCTTAATTCTTTCAGGTGACCAACATAATGACACAGATTGATCTGTTTCTAAACTTTCTGAATGTATTTCATCACTATAATGTAGTTCATTTTCTTCTGAGAAATCTTCTTCTGAACAATATGTACAGATGTTCATTTTTTGAACAAATTCTGAGCTTTCATTTTCTTCTTTTGTCAAGGCAGCATCAATTAAAATATATACATCTGATAATTCCTCCTGTGATTCAACAACTGACCAAGCATCAAGAAATTCTTCAATATCAACACAAGCTTTCAATTTATTAAAAGAATTGTTAGGGCATTTCCTTGCAAAATGTCCTTGTTTGCAAATGAAACAACAATTATTGTTTTTTCTTGGCTATCTCCTCTTTTTTAAGAAACAAAAATTTTTGAAAGGTGTTCGGGGATTGGGTAACTTCTTGGGCTTAAATCTACCATGTCTTTTAATTTTCTTCTTTTTTCTAAAAGGTGTCCAAGGAAGAGCAGCACAACAAACATTAGCACTAGGAGTGATATCATGTGCTTTTTTCTGCCAACAAAGATATTTGACTTTTTCTTGGCACCTAGACAGTAGATCTATCCAATAAATCTGATCAATAGATTTTCCCTGGATTTCAAGGTCTTTGTAGATCAGATCTCCGAGATTTCCTGGTAGTTTTGATAAGAATGCAACCGTTTGAGTTGAGTTGTTTGAAAGATTGGCTTTATAAACTTTAGCCATAAAATCTTGGCTAAATGTTTCAAGAAACTTTAAATCTTTCAACTCCATCCTAGTGAGGTCTGTAATTATTTGTTTCTTTTCATATATGGGTTCAGGCACAAATTGTGTTTTCAGCAGTACCCCTAAAGTAGATAAACTTGCAGCTACTACTGCTTGTCATTTTGCTTCTAGCAGTCCTGTCCACCAGTCATATACAATGCCTGCCATCCTTTTCTCTGCTAGGACAAATATGGATACATTATCTAGCCTTGTAGTAATTTGCAATTGATATAAGGCTCTTATCCATATCCTTATCGACTCTCCTGGATTTGTAGATTTATCAAGATCTAAGATATATCCACTACAATTAGAAGCAAAAAGATCTTCTTCGATTCTAGGATACTTGTGGACGTCTTTAACAAAATTAGCTTTCTGGATTGACGGTAAAATAAAAGATGGGAATTTTGAAGCAGCATTTTCTA
Organism: Pinus taeda; assembly: GCA_000404065.3. Classification (NCBI taxonomy): domain Eukaryota; kingdom Viridiplantae; phylum Streptophyta; class Pinopsida; order Pinales; family Pinaceae; genus Pinus; species Pinus taeda. The sequence goes on from APFE031469469.1 coordinate 2,414, forward strand.
ATGTAACTATTTCTGCTTTTGATTTTCTGATTTTCTCTGAAACCTATTCTTTTTTCAGAGGTTTGAAAAAGGTTTATGATGTGCTTGCTTCTGTTTCTCCTTGGTCCCAAAAATTGAGGGTAGACATATCAATTGTAAACTTGGTCCCAAAAATTGGGGGTAGACATATCAATGGCCAATTTACTTAGATCTTTTTCTACTATAGATAGAAGAATTGTCTCAGAAGTAGAATCTCGTTCTGTCGAGAAAGAAATAGATGAAGAGAAAGAGATAGAAGTTGTAGATAATCCAGAGAGTTGGAATCCACCAACTTTAAATGCAACAAAAGTCTATAAAATCCCTATCTCAAATATCTTTCAAAAGAAAATGCTTTTAAAAGAAGTCAAGATGAAGATTAAAATCTCTGACAGTTGAGATAGTGTCTCTTTCTTTGTTTACTAATGAAGAAATAAAAAAGTTCAGACAATATGCAAAAGACCAAAAATATTCGTATCTGCATTTTGGAGGAATCAGAATAGGATTGGCACCTCTGTTCAGACATGGTTTGAATACTCCATGCATAGGAAAAGTATTTGATACCAAACACCAAAACTATGATCATGCTCGTATAGGAACCATTGTTGGAAATCTATCTACAGGTTGTCAGTATGGAACTGTTTTCCAAGACTATGTTATCAGTCTTACACATGCACATATAAAAGAATGTTGGAAATTAATGGTGGGTGTTCAACGATTAAAGATGGTAGATGGCAGTGAGTTTTTGTCTATATTGGTTCAAACATCTTTTCAGTTAACAAATACAATCCACCCAAAACTCAGGTAGCGAGTTCTTAGAGATTGTGTATCAGTCGGATTAAATAATGCTCAAGTTGAAGGTGTATCCTATGATTCTATAGGTCTTCCCAATGACTGGTATTTCCAGTATAAGTCCTTGGCTGATGACAAAAAACAATACATTAAACCAAGACGTGTCTGTACAAAATGGACAAGTCAGAATTCTACAAGAAAAACTTTCTGTTCCACGTCCTATAATCCATCCAAGAAGACATGCATTACCAATTCCATGTCTTGAAAAAACCTCATCACAAGCAGCTAGTACCTCTAATCAACCAGACCTATCTCCTAACGAGTTCTACATACCAGAAGTTAAACCCCTTTTTTGCAGTTAATAAAATGTTTAGGATTTCTAGTTCTCAAATTTCCCCTGTCGAGGAGTGGCAATTTGCAAATCGCAGATATGTAAAAGGAGGAAAATGGCCTCCAAAGGCCAGGTTTTGTACTACATCATCCTTATCCAGACAACCTCCCATTCGTGCTAATTGTGCACCCCTTATTGAACATAATTCCTCGAATACAAATGATCTAGATCAAGTCTACCAGATAGGCAACTATCTGGCTACATGGTGTTCGTATGCAGAAGAAGCCATAGATAATCTAGGCAAACAAAACGAACTCATTTTGGCTAATCTAAAACTCTTGCACGATGAACAACAAGAAAAAAGAGCTGAAAAAGAAGCCAAGATGCGAAAGAAAGAAAGAAGAAGAAAAGCAAAACATCCCAGAGTTCGAAGTTTACAATTGATATGTCTACCCCCAATTTTTGGGACCAAGAAGAAACAGAAGCCAACGCATCAGAAACCTCTTTCAAACCTCTGAATGAAGAACAAGTTTCAGAGAAAACCAGAAAATCAAAGGCAGAAATAGTTACATTAGAAAATGTTGCTTCAAAATTCCCATCTTTTATTTTACCGTCAATCCAGAAAGTTAATTTTGTCAAAGATGTCCCCAAGTATCCTAGAATCAAAGAAAGTCTTTTTGCTTCTAATTCTAGTGGATATATCTTAGATCTTGATAAATCTACAAATCCAGGAGAGTCGATAAGGATATCGACAAGAGCCTTATATCAAATGCAAATTACTACAAGGCTAGATAATGTATCCATATTTGTCCTAGCAGAGAAAAGGATGGCATGCATTTTATATGACTGGTGGACGGGACCGCCAGAAGCAAAACGACAAGCAGTAGTAGCCGCAGGTTTATCTACTTTAGAGGTACTGCTGAAAACACAATTTGTGCCTGAACCCATAGATGAAAAGAAACAAATAATTACAGACCTCACTAGGATTGAGTTGAAAGATTTAAAGTTTCCTAAAACATTTGGCCAAGATTTTATGGCTAAAGTTTATAAAGCCAATCTTTCATATGACTCAACTCAAAAGGTTGCATTCTTATCAAAGCTACCAAGAAATCTCGGAGATCTGATCTCCAAATACCTTGAAATCCAGGGCAAATCTATTGATCAGATCTATTGGATAGATCTACTGTTTAGGTGCCAGGAAAAAGTCAAATATCTTTGTTGGCAGAAACAAGCACATGATACCACTCCCAGTGCTAATGTTTGTCATGCTACTCTTCCTTGGACACCCTTTAGAAAAAAGAAGAAAATCAGAAGATATGGTAGATTTAAGCCCAAGAAGGTAGCCAATCCACGAAGACCTTTCAAAAAAATTTGTTTCTTAAAAAAGAGGAGACAACCAAGAAAAAACAATAATTGTTCTTTCATTTGCAAACAAGAAGGACATTTTGCAAGGAAATGCCCTAACAGTTCTTCCAATAAATTGAAAGCTTGTGTTGATATTGAAGAATTTCTTGATGATTGGTCAATTGTTGAATCACGGGAGGAATTATCAAATGTATATATTTTAACTGATGCCTCCTTGACAAAAGAAGAAAATGAAAGCTTAGAATTTGTTCAGAAAATGAATATCTGTACATATTGTTCAGAAGACGATTTCTCAAAAGAAAATGAACTACATTATAGTGATGAAATAGATTCAGAAACTTCAGAAACAGATGAATCTATGTCATTATGTTGGTCACCTGAAAGAACTAAGGACAAAGGTAAGCAATATATATCTTCCTTACCAAAGCTTAACTCTTTTTGTCCTTATGAGAAGAAGATTGCAGCTTCATCTTCCTCCATGCCCATTCCAGATTTTGATCCAGAAGCTGAACAAAGTTTTTTAAAGAAAATGGTGAAAACTAACAATTTGTTATATATACCAGTCTCTGTACAAGTAAAGAATAGTTGGATAGATGTTGATGCTTTTATTAACACTGGAGGCTCCAACAATCTAGCCAGACCCTCTTTGTTCAAAGGAATGTGGAAGCCATTACAAAACATACTTGTCTCAGAAACTATTGGAGGTACAATGAATCTCACTCACTATGTTGATAATATCCCTATGAAAGTAGGAGGGAGTATTGTAAAGATTTCAACCATTCACCATTATGATCCTTCAGCTAGTCTATTTCTTGGTATGCCATTCATTAATTCAGTTTTACCAGTAACAATCAGTGAAGACAAAGTAGTCATCAATTTGAAGAAAAAAGCAATCTCTGTGCCAAGATTACAAATTGCAAACTCTAAAACAAGACAAGAAAACAGTCAAATAAAAACAGGTATCAGAATGCCAGACAATGATTCTAGAAATTGGCAAGAGGTCTTGCAAAAATATGCAGAAAAAGAGACTCAGGACAACAAAAAGCAGTTGTAGACCCTCAATGGTCTAAGGAACAGAGAGACATACATGAAAGACTACTTAGAAGTTGCTCAGAAGATCCACAAAAGTTTTGGGAAAATGAGAGTCCAAAACAAGAAATTATCACTCTACATGATAATGGAGTAAAAGGTAAGCTTATTCCTTGTACTCCTGGTGACGAACAAGAAATCAAGAAACAAATTGCAGAATTATTGAATCTAAAGTTGATTGAACCTAGTGTTTCTCATTATTCATGTTCTACATTCCTAGTAAGAAATCATTCAGAGATAGTAAAAGGAAAAGCAAGGATGGTAATAAATTACAAGCCATTAAATGTTATCACTCGGAGTTTCAACTATCCTCTGCGCCGTCAAGAAGTCATAATGTAAAAGATCCAAAAAAGCAAAATCTTCAGCGAATTTGACATGAAATCTAGGTACTATCAAATTCAAATCGAAGAAGCAGATCGACATAAGACAACCTTTACATGTCCAGCGGGATTCTATCAATGGAAGGTTGTTCCTTTTGGTTTAAATAACGTCCATGCTTTCTTCCAGAAAAGAATGGATTTCATATTTGGTAAGTATGAATTTAGCATTACCTACATTTATGACATTTTGATTCATAGTCCTGATCTTGCTACTCATTTAGCACATTTAGAAAAGTTTTCAAAGAAGTTCAGAACCATGGGATAGTCCTATCAGAAACAAAAAAAAAAAACAAAAAAACAAAAAAAAATGGTTCTCTTTCAAGAGAATATTGATTTTCTTGGAATACATGTGGTAGAAGGCCACATTCAGATGCAACCACATGTACTCACTAAACTTGTTGATTTTCCTAATGAGTTGAAAGACACCAAAATGATTCAGCGCTTCCTAGGAGTGTTAAATTACATTCATAAGCACATTCTTAGATTATCTGAAAAGATTGCCCCTATTAGAAAACATCTGAAATCAGGATGGTCAAGCCAAGCAACAGAAGCAGTCAAGAAGCTGAAAGAAGAATGCAAAAACCTTCCTAAATTACAGCCCCCATGTGAAGGTTTACTTATTTTGCAAACAGATGCCTCAGATGAATTTTGGGTTGCAATTTTTTTTGAAAGAAAAGAAGATAATCAAGAAGAAGAGCTATGCGCATATGCCTCAGGAGAATTTTTGCCTAATCAGAAAAATTACTTCATTGCTGAAAAAGAAACTCTTGCAATATTTAATGGTATCGAAAGGTTTGAACTCTATCTTGCTCCAGAGAAGTTCTTAATTAGAACTAATTCAATGAATTTCAAATATTTTTTGGCAGCAAAAATATCAAGGCAGATGGCAAGAGGCCAATTATTATCTTGGAAAATATGGTTTCAGCAATATGATTTTGATGTAGAATGGATTCCTTGAAATTCTAACTATATTGCAGATGCTTTTACAAGAGACATGAACAAAGCTCACAGGATCAGCAACAAAGGAAAAGTCAAGCACAGCATTTTTGAACTACCTGGTAAACAAGATGATTTTTCTACCTTTGTATATATATTTAAGATGTTAGAAAAGGTTTGTGAGTATTTCTATACAGATATCAAGAAGATATAGTTGGGTTTAGACTAAGAAGAAACCAATGGATACAAAGATGCCAGGCATAGACTAAGAAGAAGAAGCCCGCGTCGGATCATTGAGTGCTTCTCTACTCTTAGAGATATTAAGAGTAGCTTTAGCCTTTGTAATCTATGTATGTGTGTTTATGGTCATATAGGCTTTATGCTTGCTCTGTAATCTTATTTTCAATTAATAAAAGCTTCGCGCACCCGTTTTTTTAAGATTATGAAGAAATCTCATATAGGAAATAACATGAAATATAAGCTAACAAGTTCCATTGAAAGATATTATTGCAATTTGTTGTATTATAGGGCCTATTGTATAAGACGTTGTGTCCTCTCTCTCTTGAGGATAAAAACACATTCAATACGATATGTAATATCCTGAATGGGAAAACTGGATAGATTTTCGGAATTTCAACTCACAAATGCTTTAGACAAAATTTTATTCAATTAACAGAAGATTGCCATGTAAAATATAACCAATAAAGTTCAGAAACACAACAACACGACAAGCAGAAAATGATCTCAGCTTTCATTATAATAAATAATCTGGGGTTACATGCATATACAACCAAACTAGCTAAGATAAGAAGTTGGCCTCCAAGATAATCTGCTCTACTGCTGCATGGGACCTCCACCAAACTGACATGAACTGCACTGTTCAGCTCTCCTATGAATTCTCGATCAATTCACCGATGGGGGATAGGTACTCGCCCAATCTCACTAAATCACCTAAGGGTTTCCATCCTGGGGCTACAATGAAGTATAGAACTAGGATCTCAAACCTCTCATACAAGGCTCTATTTTATTATTATTTTAATCATTAAGCACATTTCCCTTAATTTAAAATACTCTTTTTAATGTGGGAAAATGGTAAATTGGCCACCATGCCTCCTCAAGCCTCCAAAAACAACTTCTAACCATCCCATCCTGTAGATCTTCTCGTTCTAGTTCCAACGAGCTATTACACGAAGGTGTTCTGCCAAGTATTCCTCCCGAATGCTACCTTAAGCATAATTAATTGAGTTAGGCCCATTAATAACTCAGTTTTTTGAAAGTTGTCGGAATGCAACAGAACGAAAGGCAAATTGTGTGGATGATGGAATATACCTAGCAAATGCCATCGAATCTCATAAAAGCTCCCCAAAACCCCATGAAACACCTCCAGAAGCATATGGGCCCGCTGATGAAGTGAACTTGTCACTGTGACCTATCTACCCCAGCCCTAAAAGTCCATCCTAACCATGTCATGAGGAACACCAGAAAAAGGAACATTACACAATAGGTGCTTGGATCATTCCTTGCACACAAAGAGTTAGTTTTTGTGGTATAATCAAAGTTAGACAATCAAAGAGCTCCATCTCAAGTACAGAAGGCATGCAAATGACAATTCTAGGGTTTGTAGCTAACACTTGTAGAACTTACAAATCTAAAGTTTGGCTGGTTTTGGAGATTTTGGATAATGAAGCATCTATGGTTTGTAAACCCTAGCTAAGGTGTGAATAAGAAAAACCCGAAGGATAAAACCCTAGGGCTAATCATTTCCATGGAAAGAAGAAACCTTAGCTTTTGCAAGAAGGATATGACATCATGTTGATGTTGAGGACAAGGATAATGAAGTTGCAAGATAAATTACGAGAAGTTCAAGAGTAAGAGGGAGCTAACTTTTGTCAAAAGATAAGTATTCTATTTATTCTCTCTTTGATTACTTCTATTGTTATTGTCTCCACCTTTGGATAGTCGCTTGTATATGTACTTTGTTTATTTGTATTTGTTCTTCCATAGCCTCCTAATAAAGTTTGCAGGTCAATGATAAGAGCAGCCTTGAATTTGAAAACAGATGAAAGAATTGAAGAACATAGGAAAGCAAGAGGATATTCCTGAATACAGGAGGAGCAGGCAGTTTGAAATATGCATTTATTGAGAGGTCAAGCATGAACTAGATGGCAGCGTCGAAGCAAGAAGGTTCTCCCAGTAAGAGGGAGAAGATCATGATAAAACATTTGTCTCAGTTGGAAGAGTTACCCATGGATTTTGAGAGCACCTCATGATTGAAGAAGACCTTGTATCTAGAGATTGATTGATTAACAACAAGAATGATCTTAATGATTTGTTTTTCTGACGTTAAAAGGAATCTTGAGTCAGAGGAAAAGATGTTTCCTTCAGAGGGAGATGAAAATAGAACTCGACATAAAGAATCTTGGATTCATACACTACTACTACTTGAGACTTGAGACTTGAGGTTTGGTAGAAACTTGGTAAAAACTTTCTTAGACAAGGGAAGCATGCCATCAAGATCCTCCTGGAATTTGAATGATGGAAGCTTATTGGTTCTCTGATGTATTTGATTTGATTACTTGGATGGTAGTGATGATGATGAAAGAAGTATTATTGATGGTTGTTTTTGCTTGAGATCTGGTATAGTTTCTTGGAAAGAGCATGAAGCAGGACTCAGTTGCACTAAGCACTACAGAGGAGGAAGATATGATAGTTTGTGCAGTTAGCTGTGAAGTAGTTTGGCTCCGAAAAATGTTTGATGGATTGTTTGACGACATGCTAGATTCGACCATGATACTCTATAAAGACTATTAGAGAACCTAGTTTTTCATGGAAAGTTGAAGCGCTTTATGATTCGAGAGTATGGTGCAGATAGGAGCTGAGAAGCTACAACAGATTTCCACGGATGAACAAGTGGCTAAGGTAAGGGAAGTATGAGTACTTTTGAGGCAAGCTTGGGCTTGTAGATTACTCCACCCAGGTTGAGAGGGAGTGAGGATGGACACCTAGTTCTCCATGTGTCATGTACTGTGGCTAAGAATAATAGTCGTAACTCAAGTACATGGACACAGGTAAGGACATTGCTGAATTGGATAAGCATCTTGGATTGACATTCTTTTTTCATGTACTCTGGTTGATTAGGATTAACACTCTAAGTCAAGTACATGGACAGGGTTAAAGAACGGTTTGGTGTATTGACATTTCCTTGTTACAAGTAGGAAATGGTCCTATGGAGGACATACTTTGGTGAACCTAGGTGGAGTATGTGCCTCGGAGAGGCAGTATGGTTTCCTATTAAATGCCTCCCAACATTGTGCTTTGATCTAGTGGAGAGGTAGAGCTTACTTGTCAAGGCTTTGGTATTTTGACAATGTTGATTATGATGTTGTTATCATCAATGATGCTTATCAATCTAGATCCTTTTTTATAGAAGTCTTCAATTTGAAAATATCCCGATGAGTCATTATGAATACCTCCCTAGTTAAGAGGGAGTGTTGAAATTGTAAGTATGGTTAGTCTTCATAATGAATAATTTGTCATTGATGTGTTTATTTAAGCATGATCTTCATGCGAAGAGTCAAAATAATTCATTTGAGTCAAAAAGAAAAGGAATTATTATCATGTCCCATTTGGACATCTAAAAGAGAAGAAAAAAATTGAATTTTTATAGTATATTTAGGTCTCTCCAAAAAGCCGAAGTCGGCCCTACAAGAAGTCATTTCAGCCTACGTATGGACACAACCATTCACTCTTGATGAAGACTATGTATAGATCATTCGTCTTCCTCCAAAACACATCTCGGTTATATTTGTGGAAGCATATGAAAATCTAAGCCTACATATCTCTGTTGTAGACAACGAAGTCTAAGGCAGCATCTTTCTTGAACCATATGAAGTTCGGAAGCTCTCATTTTGAAGCATAACCTGTGACATGATCTGATGAAAAAAAATGAAATTTGGTCCTTATAGAACACTAAAGTAGAAATCTTTGCAAACCTATTTGAAGACAATTTGAGGCACCTTACTCTGGAAGTCTTGGAGGGTTGACTTGGCATTTGGAGAGTAATCATCTAGTTACTACTGGCTAATTTATTTTTGTTAAAAAATGTATAACTAGGTTCGGTCTTCATAAATATTAAATGTACACTTTTGATTCCTGTAAATTGTAAAATGAAAGAAAATTATTATTATTATTTTTGGAGCATGGGTTTTATGCTCAAGGTCTTTTATTTTATAGGTCAACCACCCATTGAGTGCTTCTAGGGTTGGTCCTAGGTCAAGAAGTCAAAATAGTCATTGTCATAAGTTGAAGAGTCAAAAGAGCCATTGTCATAAGTTGAAGACCCCATCAGGCACATTGTAACTTGTAAAGAAAAATATGTGTCCTTAAAAGTGTCAAAATACCCTTCAAGACCAAGTCGGCCTGGAAATTGGCAAGTCACCCTAATTTGAGGAGCAATGTCCACCTTGAGAAGCCTATATAAAGGAGGAAACTCGACTTCCTTGGATCACATTCATCACTCATTCAAGCAAAGGAGGAAGAAGAAGAAGGCAGCGAAAAAGGAAGAGATCGAAGGAGACTTGTGTATAGACTATTTCTCTCTCACACGTGCGAAGGAAGGCTAGGGTTTCTACAACAAATCTAGGGTTTTCTTCTACAGGTTTGATCTTGAAGAAGAAATGGAAAGAAGGTCAAGCGAAGGTCACAAGAAGCCATCCTCAAGCTTCAGAAAGAAGAGAAAGCCAAGCACATGTCTAAGGAATCCTTGGGAAACTAAAATAAGCTCACACAAGTGGCAACAGCAACTGCAGAAGGGCCTAAAATTTTAGGTCTGCAATGAAGGCCGAAATTTTGCAGCTGGGGGTCGAAGTTGTGTTACTGGAAGAGATTTGGTTAGGTTTGACTTGGACAAGGAAAGCACATCATCCGAAAGGGTTGGACTTGGTCTTGGAGGGTATTGGTCTTGGTCTAGAGGTTTTGGAGTTTGTTAATTGAGGAATCTATAAGGAAGAGAAGAGATTTGAGTGTTTTCCTCTCAAGTGGAGAGGTTTTGGCCCTAGCTTGCAGCCTAGATTTTGTGTTCTTGTTCATCTTGTTTTTCGTAGTTGTCTGAGGATATGTGCACATAATAATAAGTAAAGAAGCTAAAAGTAAGAAAAGGTAAAAAGACATCACAAACAGTTATCAAGAAAAGAGAAAACACTCTAATCATTGCCCTATAGATTTCTCAACATGGTATTAGAGATAAGGTTGGCAAAGGGCATTATGAAGATCTCTACTACATGGAAGAAGTGTTCAAAGGTAGCAAGCCATCTCAAGAAGGGTATCAAACAAGCATGGAATCTCCTATTTACTCCAATGAAAAAAATAACCAAGACAAAGGACAAAAGACTCTTCTCAGCACTCACTAGCACATTTCAAGATGAGAACAATTGGGTAATCGATAGTGGAGCATCAAGGCACATGACCGGGCATCACAAGCAACTAAAAACATTGTCAAAATGAAAGTCTTCTTACTCCGTAGAGCTTGGAGATAATGAGAGCTATCTTGTGAAAGGAATTAGATCACCCTCAATAGAGATGGAGAATGGAGGCAATATTCATCTCAACAACATCCTATTTGTTCCAAGTTTGCATAAGAACCTACACTCCATATCAAGTCTAGAAGATAAAGATTCATTGAAGGAAAAGTTGTACTATGGGGTAAAAACTCATGCAAAGGAAATGCTATAGTAATTGGGATTCATGAAGGAAGACCTTACAGGTTGCTATCCCCTCTTGCTCAAGCTTTAGTTCACATTGAAATCAGCCCATGTGAACTTTGGCATAGAGGATTTGGTCATCTCCATTTCAAAATTCTTCCAACTCTAAGTTCTATAGTAGATGGAATACCCGCGCTGATAGAAGATCACGAAGGAGTATGCAAGGGATGTGCATTGGAAAAGAAGACCAAGAGACCATTTGGAAGCAGTGTTTCATGGTCAAAAGAAATCTTGGATCTTATTCATTCTGATGTTTGTGGTCCTATGACTCCCAAATCACTTTGAGGTCATCTATATTATGTCACATTTATAGATGATCATTCAAGGAACACTTGGGTTTACTTAATGAAATTCAAGGATGATGTATTTACTAAATTTCAAGAATCCAAAGCTGAAGTAGAGAATCTTACAAAAAAGAAGAATCAAGATATTAAGATCCGATAATGGAGGAGAATATACATCCAAGGAAATCATAACCTTCTGTAAGGAGTCTGCAATTAAGAGGGAGTTGATAGTCCCATATAATCCCGGACAAAATGGAGTTGTACAACAAAAGAATCGATCTATTGAAGAAAGTGTAAAAGCAATGTGGCGTGAAGCTACAAAGATGACTGTATACATACAAAATTTAAGTCCCCACAGGTCTCTAGATAACAAGACTCCCGAAGAGCTGTTCACTAGGAAGAAACCAACCGTAGATCATCTCTGAATTTTTGGTTATCTTGTCTCTATACATATACCTAAGGACAAAAGAAAGAAGTTGGATCCATTTGGCATGAAGGGAACATTTGTGGGCTACAGTAACTCTTCTAAGGCCTATAGGATCTACATAAAGGAAGGACACCGAATAGAAGTCAGTGAAGATGTGATATTTGACGAAATCAAAGGATCTCCCTACGGACTCTGATGATGAAGAACTTTCGGTATTCAAAGAAGAAGTTACTAGGGAAAAAGATTAACCAAACCATGAAGATGAAGGTCCCTGTGAACCAATACAATCTGTAGTAATTCCCGAAACTGGAAAAAAACCTAAGTGGTTGAAGTCTACACTTCTAGATGCAAAAGGTCATGGACTAGCTCAAGGTACATTCAAGGAAAGCAAAAAGCCCAAACGATATTCTGGGTATGCAGCCTACATGACAAAACTAATTGAAGTAGAGCCATCCACTTTTGAAGAAGTTGTCAATCACCAAGAATGGAAGGATGCCATCTATAATGAAGAATGGAGTTTGGGAGATCGTACCTAGGCCTAAAGACAAATATTTGGTAACTTCCAAGCGGCTCTACAAGATCAAACATGCAGCAGATGGAAGTCTTGATAAATATAAGGCAAGATTTCTGGCAGGGGCTTCTCTCAACAAGAAGGCATCAATCATGAAGAGACATTTGCTCCAAGAGCAAGGTATACAATTATTCATTTGTTGGTCTCTTTGGCAGCATCAATGGGATGGAACATCCACCAAATGGATGTCAAGACTGCATTCCTAAATGGCACAATTGATGAGGAAGTCTATATAGAGCAACCCTTAAGATTTGAAGTTAAAGACAGAAAGGCATATGTTTGCATATTGAAGAAGGCATTATACGGCCTCAAGCAAACACCAAGGGCATGGTATGCTAGGATGCATGCATACCTACAAAGATTAGGCTTTTCAAAGAGTTTTGTTGATCCAGACCTTTATATTAAGGTTGCAAAGGGAGAGTCGGTAATCATTCTTTTGTATGTGGATGATCTTCTCTTGGCAGGTGTGGAAGGTCAAATTCAAGAATGTAAGAAGTAACTACCAACAGAATTTGACATGAAGGATCTAGGGCTGATGCACTACTATTTGGGATTGGAAGACTGCAAGGACCTGATGAGATCTATCTAGGTCAAGGAAAGTATGTGATCAAGATTCTTAAGAGGTTAGACATGATGGATTGCAAACCAATGACAACCCCGATGATCACAAACTTGAAAAGATGAAGTTCTGAATCAAGCCTTGTGTATCCTTCTAGGTATAGGCAATTGATTGGCTCACTGATGTACTTGGTGAATACTCGACCAGACATATGTTTTGTAGTAAATATTCTCAGTCAATTCCAAGTGGAGCTGAAGCATGATCATTGGATAGCAGCAAAGCATATAATGAGATATCTGCAAGGAACAATCAACTATTGCCTAAAATATGATAGGAGGAATGTTGTCCACTTGATTGGATATACAGATTCTGACTGGGGAGGAAGTGAGCAGGATGGAAGGAGCACTACAAGAGGATGTTTTAGTTTGGGATCCTCCATGATCTCATGGATGAGCAGAAAGCAAGATATGGTTGCTTTGAGTGGTGTTGAGGTTGAGTACATTGTAGTATGTGAAATAAGCAAATAAGTTGTCTAGTTACGGAAGTTGCTACCGGACCCACTTGAAGGACCAACGGACCCTATAGTGATACATTGTGATAACACCAATTGTATACCATTGTCTGAAGACCTAGTATTTCATGGAAAGACAAAGCACATCCACAACAAGTATCACTACATTCAGAAGCTAGTACAAGATGGTGTGCTGCAACTATAGTATATCTCCATCGATGAGCAGGTAGCTGACATATTGACAAAATATCTTCCTAATAAGAAGCTTGTATATCTGAGAGACAAGTTTGGTTTGGTTGATGTATCCTCCCTAATTGAGAGGGAGAGATAAGCACATCATTCTTGTCTTCTCTTGGGAAGACAAAATGGAGGATTAGGTAAACATCTGGCATATGATACTCTTTAAGGATGTGGTAGGGCATCCAAGACGAGAGTAGTAATGGACAGATATTCTTTGAGGACTAACTATCCAAGACAAGAATAGTCAAAAGAAGGTCATACTCAGTGAACACCAGGGTGTGGTATGTACCTTGAGAGACAATGATGTTGGTGTCCATAAATCATTGGTCTTGCCAGCATTGTGCTCTGATCTTGTGGAGAGATAAGAGTTGTTAATCAAGGCCTTTCTATATGACAATGCTAGTTGTTATGATGTTAAACAGATGGGTTACCAATTTGACTCTTCTATGAGATCTCTTTAGATTGAGAATGTCCATGCACCATTTATGAATACCTCCCTAGTTAAGAGGAAGAGTTGAAAAATGTGTAACTAGGTTTGGTCTTCATAAACATGAAATGTACTTTTGATTCTTGTAAATTGTAAAATGAAAGAAAATTATTATTATTATTTTTAGAGCATCGGTTTCATGCTCATGGTCTTTTGTTTTTTAGGTCAAGCACCCATTGAATGCTTCTAGGGTTGGTCCTAGGTCAAGAAGTCAAAAGAGTCATTGTCATAAGTTGAAGACCTCATCGAGCACATTGTAACTTGTAAAGAAAATTATTTTTGTCCTTAAAAGTGTCAAAATACCCTTCAAGACCAAGTCGGCCTGCCAGCTGGCAAGTCAGCCTAATTTGAGGAGCAACGTCCACCTTGAGAAGCCTATATAAAAGAGGAAACTTGACCTACTTGGATCACATTCATCACTCACTCATTCAAGCGAAGGAGGAAGAAGAAGAAGGCAGCAAAGAAGGACGAGAACGAAGGAGAATTGTCTTTGGGCTATTTCTCCTTCACACGTGTGAAGGAAGGCTAGGGTTTTTGCCGCAGATCTAGGGTTTTCTTCTATAGGTTCGATCTTGAAGAAGGAAAGGAAAGAAGGTCAAGCGAAGGTCACAAGAAGCCATCCTCAAGCTCCAAAAGGAAGAGAAAGCCAAGCTAAGGTCTGAGTAAGCTTTGGGAGACTAAAAGAATCTCACACGTGTGGTAGCAGCAACTGCATGAGGGTCAAAAATTTCAAGTCTGCAGTGAAAGGCCGAAATTCTACAGCTAGGGATCGAAGTTGTGCTACTGGAAGAGATTTGACTGGGTTTGACTTGGACAAGGAAAGCACATCATCAGGAAGGGTTGGACTTGGTCTTGGAGAGTATTGGTCTTGGTCTAGAGGTCTTGGAATTCGTCAATTGAAGAATCTATAAGGAAGAGATGAGATTTGCAGGTTTTCCTATCAAGTGGAGAGGTTTGGCCTTGGCTTGCAGCCTATATTTTTGTATTCTTGTTCTTTTTGTTTTTGGTAGCTGTTTGATGATATACAAACATAACAATCAGTAAAGAAACTAATAAGTAAGAAAAAGTAAAAAGACATCACAAGAAGTTAGGAAGAAAAGTGAAATCACTCTAATCACTGCCCTATAGATTTCTCAACGTGTTTATGACTTGGATTTCTCTTGTTGACAAAGATTCTATAAGGAAGGGATTGTTGGGATTTCTCCTTGTGGGTTTTTCCCTAGCCACTGGCCTAATCTCTAGTGTCTCTTGCCTCTTGTGCACTATGATCTCTATTTTCTTGTATTTGAATGGTTAAATTGATAATTGCTTCATGAATAATAAAGAAAGGCTAAAAAGAACACTAAACATCTTCTCAATTAATTATCATGATTAAAAATTCAATCTTGCAATCGAATTTCAACACTAGCTACCATTTAAAATTGTCATTCAATCTGTGTTTTAGTCACTACAAAAGGAGACTTTGAGGAATGTGCAAAATCAGGCAGTAGCTTGAATGGTTTGTTTCTAGTCGCATTGTCAGAAGCCCTTCCAATTGCCTTGTATTTGGTGCCTTGTATTTGCATACATCGTCGTTGAATAATCCACCAGTGGTGGCATGGTACGGGCCCTTTGTTTACATATATCGTAGTCCTAGTGTTAACAGATATACCCTTCGGTAGAGGAATGACTTAGCATTTATTGAGGTCGAAGTGTTAACAGGTATACCCTTCGGTGGAGGAATGGCATAGCAGTTTCATATTTTATTATACACATGCACTAAGTTGTTGATTTAATACATTAACTTTTAGTTTTGTTGTATAATTAATTAAATATATAACATATATTTATATAAATGTTTACCTAATATGACTTTAAATATTGTTTTATAAATATAATATTTTCCATATACGAAATTTTACATAGCAAAAATATATTCGAATTAGAAAATTTATAAATCAATTTATATAAAAGTTATACATACTCAATTAATATATAGAAATTTATAGAGTAAAAATAATATTTGAATTTATAAATTTATAAATTAATATATATAGTCAAATTTAACGATATGTATATATATTAGTATAGTCAAATTTAATGACAAACCTAATTTGAATTTCATTGGAAAATTCGAAGTCGAATCAAACTTAATTGTCGTTGAACTCAAACTTGAACCCCAACCATGTGACATAGACCAAGTTTGACTGATTCGTATGCAGTGTTTTGTAAACTTTTAGAAGCAGATGCTTCAAGTTATATGTAATCATTGGTTAAGAGTCAAGACTCAGTGTTTTGGATCATGTTGTATCAATAGATGTCCAAACTATCGATCATGTTGTATCAATAGATGTCCAAACTATCATGCATAACATATATGAAATACTTATTCATTTATGGTATTTTGGAGTCTGGAAATATATTGATATTACGCATTGTTTGGAAATGGCTTTATTGAATATCAATGAAAAATGTTTTTTCAATTCAATATATGTGTATATCTTTATTTATTGTATTCGCGGATTTTTTCCCGATCCGATTAAAACTCTTTGCTCTTTTGCCTCATCAATTGAATGTCGATTCATATATTTTGGCAGTCTACACTACATCATTTTGCTAGTTATAGAAATCATACTTGTATTTAGAAGGGGAGATATTGTTCACTCTTCGCCTTTGATTTTCTTTTTTCACAGTGATCTCAAGGTTTTTGGAAGGAGAATTCCTATAGTCTATGGTTGATTCCTCAAATAAACTCCCAATTTCCTCAAAAGCGACCTTGGCAACAACATCGGAAAAAGCAAGCATATTATAGCCAATCTGCTTCCACCAAAGGCTCACCCTCTTAGTACGTTCACATTATTTTTGCAAAAGAATAAGAGGATCATCGTCGGCCTGAATGCAACCTAGGATTTTCATGATAGCGTAGCGGACGTCATCGCTTTCAGAGACAAGGTAGTTACTGATCTCTTTGTCGCAATCCGTGATGAGGCTAACGAGCCGAAGGGAGGAGCTTTTGTAATAGCTGCAATAACAACTTGCTTAACAAAACAAGCACCCATCAACTTTTTTATAGAAAATCAGAAAGGTAGAAAGATTTTCTTATTCTTGATAATTACTTATGATAATTCTTGTTATTACGAATTTACGATTCTTTATATCTTCTTTCTTTTAGTTCATCAAGCAATTACCACAGCAGTAGTAAAACAATAGACACCAAATGTAGGCACTATGCCAGGGCAAAACCCCCCTTGAGGGGAAAACCCTGTCAAAAAATTCTTCCTTTCAATAATATTCTTTGAGACTAGACCCTAGACAAAGACCAGACCTTCCCTCCACACCAAGTCAACCTCTCGAACTTTCGACCTCCTTTCCAACAACTTCGACTACAAAGCAACTTCTGGCATCAGTGAAACTTGGAAGACTTCGATCTCCCAATCTAGGGCATGATATAGAGAGAGATAGGCATCAAAATTTCGATTTTTCTTTTCTCCTTAGACTCCACCCAACTCGCACTCCTTTTGGCTTCCCGGCTTCAGACTTGCACTTCCCAACTTCCTTAGAGATATTGAACTTGTGTGTGAAGTAGTGCTCCAAATGAATTCGACTTGCCTGTATTTATAGGCTTCATGTGAGATCGAATTAATGTCCTTAGGTCGACTTGGTGTGGAGGATACATAAATTATATTTGACTCAATACTTAACCTTTTTACATGATTCAAAAGCCCAAGAAGGGTCTCTTTAAAAGTACAATGATTCTATTGACCCAGAATAAATCCTAGAAGTCCTCAATGGGGACTTTGACCTAAACCAAGGTGACCCAGGCATGAAACCCATGCTTTAATAAGTCACAATAATAATAATAAAATTTATTTTCTTTATTCTATTGACAGGTACATTACATGATGACTCAAATACATTAAATGGAGATCGAACCTAGTTACATTTTCCAACACTCCCTCTTAACTAGGGAGTTATTCATCATATACAAGTACAAGGAAGATCTCAACTATATTAACCATGAAAAACTTTAGGCACAGCAATGCCATGAACTAGATTCCTGGCCAGGGCAATCTATCCATTGGTCTCTCAATAATTTAGGCACCGCAATGCCACGGACTAGATTCCTAACCAAGGCAATCTATCCAAGTGGGTATAAGGAGGACTCAAGCTTTCAGACCCTCTAAGTACCATCATGCTTACTTGCTAACCACCAACCCAAAAATCTAGGTGTGTACCCAAAAACAAAGCTCTATAATCAACACCACCTTTTTCCAACTTTGTGACCTAGACATCAACACAATTTGTCGGCCAGATGTCCTCCCACAAAATGCTTCACTCACAAAAGCCTCAACACTCTTAGATCCAGTAGATCAAGGATAACCAATCTCTCCCAATCAAACTGATTGGTAACCATCATGCAATCAACACCTTCAAGAGATTCACATGTACAAACACAACCCCAATCAATAATATACTTTCACATGTACATAATCAAATACAAACCTCTGGGGTCTTCTAGACAGCTTGATGTTGCTTCTCAACTTTTCATAGTAGGACTATCAACTGAATCTCTGATAGAAGATTCCTCAATCATACACTTTCCTTTCATAATTCTCATGCAGCAACATATCCTCCGAAATTCATTCTTCAATCAAAACCAAGCTATGCCCTCCCTCTCAAACAGGGAGCATCTCTTTATCCAAACTACCTTTTAATCTTAGGGAGATCTGTTCTACTTAGCTTCTTCTTTTCATCATCGGAGAATCTTTCGTGGCTTCCAACTATTTCATTAGAGTTATTAGCATCCTCATCATGCTTATCACATCAACGAGCATCTTCACCATAGTGAATATTGTGTACCTGCACAACTTCAATAGCAAGTACAACCAAATCTATAGAAGCATGAAGTTAGCCTATCAAAATCACGAAAGCATTTCAACTTTATACATATCAAATACCCAAACTTAATTACAAACAAGAGATATATACTCTTCAACATCTTGCTAGGGACTTTGTCATAAACCCTAGACTACTTCATAACAACTTTCATTCCATCTTGGGTTTCAATGTTTCTTTCAAAGGTATGACATACCCTACTACAAGCAATTCAAACAAATATATATCTACAAGCCATCTAACAACCTTCAGAATTCATATGTTAGACTCTCCACTAAGGATTCATACAAATCCTAGATTTCATACAAAAGAATCAATCAAAACCAATCACAGCTTAGTCATTAACATGACCAGCTTCCACTAGGGTTAAGTTGCAATCCCTAGATTTTCAGTCATCAATCACAACTAAAACTCAGATTTCAACAATCTTACACCAATCTCAAATCATCATATTGTCATTATCCATCAGAGATTTTTATTTACTAAGGTTTAAACTCCAAAACCCTAGAATTTCATTTTCACAATCTCAACTTATTATAGTAATTTTTATTAATTATTATTTCGATCTACTATTGAATCTATTAGCTGTATTGAAATCTTAATAATAAATTTAAACATTTAGTAAGATTGTTTAAATAATTAATGACTAAACAATCAAAATATTTTTATTATTACATGAATAAATAATCTTTTGAAAATACTTTAAAATTCTTAAAATTGATTTAAAATTCTTAAAATTAAGAAAAATTAATTAAAAAATCAATAGGATAATAATAAATAAAAATGATTAAAACAGTGGACATTCATTTAATCTTCTCACTTCAAACTATTAAAAACTATTTAATACCCTCATTCAAGCTCTTCTACTATCATCATTCAAGAATGTCCTGATGATGGATCCCTGTTGGGATTTGAAACATTGACGAAAAATGGTTTTACTGTGGGTTCTCCGGTTACTAAATTAGAAGATATAAACCACAGATGTCTCAAATCCAGAATAATAATAATTATTATTTTCTTTATTCTTTTGACAAGTACATTACATGATGACTCAAATACATTAAATGAAGACCAAACCTAGTTACATTTTCCAACACTATTGACTCAATTAATAATTCCCAATTCCTAAAATTGACTAAGATAATAGTTTTTTGAATAGTGTAGTGGTTGGTGATGTGCATCTTTCATAGAGATTGTCACATGCGTCCATAGAACTCCAACTTTTTTCGGTTCGCAAGTTTTGTGAGTTATTATGCTGAATAGTGGTAAAATTGTGAAATAGATTGAAGCTTGGCTTAGTAGATCTATTGAGGAGATTTATAGAAGGAAATCTCCATTGTAGAGGAGAATCGCCCAGAAATCATTGTGCACATTTTAATTCAGTTGTGGGTGGTTGTACTAGACAGCATTAAAAATTGAAAACTTGAAGGGAATCTTTTGCTCAAGGACAAGCATGATAGTGGTGTTTTTTTAGCTAAGAGTACAAGTGGGTATCTTTTCCTCATTATCTTATCATTTGTTGAGCTTGAAAAAAGGTCGAACTTGATGGATTATTAGAGTTACTGAACACTCTAATCATGTTTACAAATGACAACATTGTCAATATCAATAGAGCTACTCTTGTTGATATTAAAATCTATCTACAACATGCACAAGAGAAGATTGAGCTTCTTCAACTTCAGCCACAACTACAACTACAACAAGATGAGCTCCAACAGAAGAGTAATCATTCTAAACTAGATTTTGTTCAACAACCCAAAATTGATCAAATCGATGAGGCCACTTCAAGAGCAAATTTACATGAAGATGCAGAGGTTCAGCTTGCACTTCCCAAGCCCATCATCATACCTTGGGAAGAACTTATTGGAAACAAGAACAAAACTAGTCTCAAATATGAAAATTATGTAGCTTTTCACATTCTAGACTACTCTAAACCTATCAAGTTTCAGAGTGTTGGGTTTCTTTAAGACAGTTCATCTTCACCTGCTCCGCATCCTTCTCCAATTCCACAGCCACAGATTTTCATATGCCAACATTGTGATTGAGTTGGCCATGTGAAAGATCAATGTTTTTATCTTCACCCTTGTGAGAATTGTGGCAAACATAGGCATCATTCAAACAGATGTTCCAGAACCAAGACTCCTACAAGAACGAAGATTTACCTTGGATGGATTGCTTCTTGGAAATGGTCTTCAACAACCAAGAAGATACATCAATTATGCTTCAGAGTTCATTCTCGAGTATTGACACATCTTGCACTGGAGATGTCTTCGTCTTCTCACCCTGTATTTTCCAGGGGAATTGATGATCATTGACCAACTTCAAAGAAATATCAAGTGACCCTGAGCCACAACCTAAACCAGAGCCCCCTGCTAGAGCCTAGAGATAGAATCATCCATAACCAGACTCAGGGTTATAGCCAGAGACAAATTCATGCTCCATGAGCATGTTTTGATTGGTCGCCTGCCTTAAACCACCATCATCTTCTTGTTGAGAAATCCATTAGGGCAGCATTATGGCTTTTATTAATTTGATTTCTCTTAAATTGACAATTTGTTGTCATGTTTTTATTGCTTCTTCTTCTTTGTTATTGTTTTCTTATCATCAAGACAATTACCAAACAATGAAAATCACAACCATTCAAAGATGAACACATCATATATATTCCAAGCCAGGGAAAAGCGACTCCAAGGGGAAAACCCTGAAGACTTCTCTTCTTATAGAATCAATTCAAAGGAGACTTCCAAGACCAAAACCGAGACTAGGGTTGGGCAACTTAACTTAGGCCCAAACCCACCAGAGGATAATATTGACATTTGTAGGGATGTGTTGAGATCCATGGGACTCCATCATGTGTATTAGCATCATTCAATGCCATGGGCACCCTCAGCACCTTCAACAACTTGTTCATCGCCTTGCATTTTTCGCAAGATGATGCATTTGGACCAGCATGACCTAGTCGGGTTAGCATGATTAGGGCAGCTAATCCAAGGCCCAGAGGAGGTTTGTCTCACTCGTGAGACATAGGAGGGTAAGCACCATCATCAAAGCCCTCATTTGGAGCAATCTACAGGCTTATCTTTCATTAGGAAACCCATGCGACCAACATTTGAGCCCCAAATCCACTATGGGACACCACACGATGACTTACATTAAGATTAAGGGGCCAATTCCCTTGTCCATCATTCATGTTGTCTCTCTCATCATGGCACCTAGAGGACTCAACGAGGCCCTCCAATGGCCCTTCTACATCATCACATTATCATTTCAGCTCACTTATGGATGGCTTCTTCATAACTTTTGATGGCTACAAGGTGGACTTATCACCAAGACTTGTATCTAGCACATTATTTTATAATTAAATAGAATTAGGAGAGACTCATATAAATAGACACGAGTGTCATTTGTGAGAACTCATCATCACCACTTGGATCTTTCTCTTGTAAAAAGACTTTGCACTTTTCCTTAGACGTTAGAGGAGACTCTTTGTCGCATTTCAATATCTTTAAAGCTAGATTTTCATTCTTATTTGGAACTACATCTTGGTTTATGGTTGGATATATCTCATTGTCATCTTGTAAGTGCTATTTTGTTAAAGATTTTTCATGAAATAATGTCTAATGTGTGGATTTTTTGCAACGAGTTAAGACTCTTGTGCCCTAATTTGTTGAATATTGTTGTAGAAGGTTATTTGGATGGCAATTGCACATGTTACTCATTGTATGCCAATAAACAAATGTTCCTAGTGGATGGGATTTTATTTTTCTTCCATGAAAATCCATAAATCTTGAGTAAGTAAAGGTTGAAGATTGGTTGTTAGGACATCATTCTTTGGTCTCCTTGAAGACAGTTTTGGCAAACTTTGAATCATCTTAGACTCCAAGCACTGGCCCGAGAAAATTGGTGATCAACCTTTCCTTTCTCTCTTTTTCTCTCTCAAAAAAAATTTCGACCCCTTTTCTTTAGACGACTCACTAGGGCATTAAGCGAAATCCATTGGAGAAGGAATTTTGAGATTTTGCTCAAATAGGACTCTTCCTTAGCTTTTCCTCTTGGCGACCTCAAATTTTGGTGGAATTCTCACGGTTAATTCTTCGGAAATCCTTGTGCCCTAGGAGGGAACCTAGCTTGTTTCCTTCGGAAAGGTGGCTTACTTGAGGGTCATATGAGACTTGTAGCCAATTAAATAAATCATAAGAGAGCCTTTCCTCTTTCTTACCTTGATCTAAAGAATACCTTGGAGGAATCTCTTCCCGCGAATATCCTAAAAACCCTAGGACTAACATAAGGACTTACTAGGTCTCTCAAGACAAGTGAAGAGCCTATTTGAGGTGTCAAAACATCTTACAAAGCTTCTTGAGAGGTCCTATCTCACTATTAGAATCTTGACTGTAGGTATATCTATCACCATTGCAAATTTCAAGCCCTAGGTCTTGATCATCACCCTAGGTCTTTCTTGGAGAGCCCTTAAGATTCCTTGAAGTATTGAGCCTTATATTGTGTCTCTCTTTGAATGGGCCTTGTAAAGTCACTTCAACCCTAATTGCTAGAATATCTATTCAAGTGATTTCCTCATACCAGGACTCCTCCCATCAGTGAAAGTCTGTAAATAGCAGGGGACATTAACTGAGGTGAGAGTGGGTCTTTATCCCTTGTTTTCACTTGGTCTACTAGTTGTCCCATAGGTTCCCCTCCAAGGACCTTGTTAGATTGTGTGGTAACAGGCCCATTAAGCCAGTGGACCAACTTAGGGTCGTTGTTCCAAAATCCAAGAAGAGGTCGGCATGGCTTCGAAGTACATCACAGGATACAGGAGCATGAAGCTCCCTATGGCAACTTTCAAGGAAAGAAAACATCCTAAGAAGTATTGGGGATATGGAACACTGGTGAGTCACATCGTTGATTCTGAGCCATCCAACTATAAGGAGGCAGCATGCCAGCAAGTTTGGAAGGATGCCATGATGGAGGAATATTAGTCTAACATGAAGAATGATGTGTGGGAAATTGTGCCAAGACCTGAGAGGAAGTCAGTTGTGACTTCCAAGTGGATCTACAAGATCAAGCATGAGGTAGATGGTGTTGGAATTTCTAAGTCTGACACATTAGAAACCCTTCATGCACTTTACTGATTTATTCCTACCTACTTGTTATGTTAATTAACAAGTTATTTACCATGTAAATACTGGAAATAAATACAAGTGCATGCTCAACACATTACAGATCATCAACTAAAGAAAATAGAAACAAGCACACAAGTGACACCGCTATTTTTGGACTAATGTCCTCGGAAAAACCCAATGCGAGAAAACCGATGCAGCTATCTGAGGGTTTGATTTATTAAGCAGTTTCAATATACAATATGGGTGCCAAATCCAGCTCACCCAACAGAGAAAAATCTCGGCAGTAGTACCTCTCTACTCGAAAGCAGATATTTCGGTTGAAAACCCGGATAAACACTCTGGCAACTCCATAGCACCAATCTGCCCCACGAAACCCCAACGTTAGCCTCTCTTTGGCCCAGTGTTAGCCCAGTGTCACTCTGACTTGGCCTGTGTCAACCTCTGGAGCCACTGCATCAGCCCTTCGGCCCTCTGTGTCACCCACGCTGGCCCTCTGAGGCACTGCGCAACTCCTCGCTGCCTCTGTGTGAGCCCTGGCTAGCTCTGCATGAAACCTTGGCTGCTTCTGCGTCCCTCTCTTCAGCTACTGCGTTGATCCTCCCGGTGCTATCTTTGCATCTCAACTTCTGTATTCACTGCCCCTCAGCTGCAACTTTGATCTCTCTCAACTTTCTCAGCAAAGCTAGCCCCAGAAAGTCGAAATCTTGATCTCTTGGTGTATTCTCCAAGTGACCCTCAAGCCTCCTCTTATACTTTTCTCGTTGACAAATCAACGACCGAGATTAAGTCCTAATAAATGGCTAACTTTAGATCTGGCTTGATCCATGACTTTTGGACCATTCTAACACAGTTTTATATTAATTCACATTAATATTTTATTTTCCCTAAGTTTAGACTGAGGGACTCCATTAAAAATATTAATT
>APFE031469472.1:18076-53660 GCA_000404065.3 Pinus taeda
CCTGTTCAAAATATACGCTGCACAATTTACAGCTTCAGCCCAATAGTCATTTGGCAAATGCTTTGCCTTCAACATGCTCCTCGCCATATCCATGATGGTCCTGTTCTTCCTTTCAGCAACTCCATTTTGCTGCGGAGTTTACCTTGCTGTAAATTGCTTGTGTATTCCATTTTCTCTACAAAACCGTAGGAATTCCTTGGAGATATACTCACCTCCTCTATCTGTTCTCAAAACTTTTATACGCAGCCCAATTTGATTTTCCACAAGTGCTTTGAAATTGCGAAAGTTTTCAAACACTTCACTTTTGTTCTTCAGGAAATAAACCCAAGTTTTCCTTGTAAAATCATCGATGAAAGTTAGAAAATATTGGCTGCCTTGTAAAGGTGGAGTTTGCATCGGTCCACATACATCTGAGTGGACAATCTCTAAGGGTGCTTTTGCCCTTATGCTTTTCCCTGATGGAAAACTTTCTCTATGTTGTTTCCCCAATATGCAACCTTCAAAAAGGCTATCCGGTTTCTCTATCAATGGTAATCCTCTTACCATCCCTTTTCTACTCAACAAATTAAGACCTCCAAAGTTGAGATGTCCAAATCTCAAGTGCCACAACCAATTTTCATCCTTTGGCACGCTTTGGAAAGCCTCTTGGGTAACTGCTGCAATTACTTCTTTGTTTTTTAGATCTGCCCTTATTCTGAGAGGGAACATCCTGTTCCTTGTCATCTTTACTTCAACAATACATCTTTTGCTGGGTGCTATATCCATGATGGTGCATACATCATTCTTAAAGAAAACATTGTACCCCTTATGGACAAGTTGTCCAATACTCAAGAGGTTACATCTCATTCCGGGGACATAGTAGACATCTGCTATGGTTTTCTTTTCACCCTTCTTTGTAAATATTTTTACTTCTCCTTTTCCCATAACAGAAATTTTACTATCAGTACCAAGTGTGACTTGTGACTTCACACTTTGATCTAAAACAGAATACAAAGCTATGTTTCCTGTCATATGGTTGCTACAACCGGAATCTAGAAACCATATATCTTCACTGTTTGTTTCAGCCATGTTACAAGCTAATAAAACATTATTTTGGCTGATATTTTCTCTAGTGATATTTGCACTAGAACTATGACTCATATCCTGCTGCTTCTTCTTACATTCATTGGCATAGTGCCCATATTTTTTACAATAATAACATTGGACATTGGATTTTTCATACCTTTGTCCTTGAGCATGATGATGTCCATTTTGTTGGCTGCTGCCTTGACCTTGGTTCTGATTTGGATTGCTGCCTCTTCCTTGAGCGTTTGTAGGACTGTTCCTTCCACCTCTTCTCTGGCTTCGGCCTCTTCCTCTCTTGTTTCCTGCGCATTGACCTATTCCTCTTCCAAAGGACATCTGGGTCTTGAAGGCTTGCTCTAGAGATGAGTTTTCATTTCTACTCAACCTCTGCTCATGTGTTATCAGTGATGCATGGAGTTCATCAACTGAAAAGTTTGAGAGATCCTGTCTCTTCTATGGTGGTGACAATCACATCAAACTTTGAGGGTAGGACCCTCAACAGTTTCTCCACAATCCTCCTTTCTTCAAGAACTTCTCCATGAGTCCTCATTTGTGTGACCAAACCAATCACATGTATGAAGAATGAGTCAATTTTATCTGACTCCTTCATGCAAAGATTTTCAAAATCTCTCCTTAGCAACTGTAGTTTTGTTGTCTTCACTTTCTCCATGCCTTGATAGGCTGCCTTGAGAGTTTGCCATGCTTCTTTGGATGTCTTAGCTGCAACTATCCTTGGAAACACACTCTGGTCCACTGCTTGATACAAAAATACACGGGCTTTTGAGTCCTTTTTCCTATTGCTCTTCAATAGATCTTTTTCTGCCTGAGTTAACCTATTAAACTCATTTTCATCTGCTGGTTCTTCAAAACCATCTTGAACTATTTCCCATAAATCTTGACAGGCAAACAGGGCTTTCATGGTTATTGCCCAATAGTCGTAGTTTTTCCCATTGAACTGTGGGAATTGAGGATTAAACATGCCCATGTTGGTGTTGGTGCTGGCCATTCTAACACTCTTTTAACTATGCTTCTAAATCCTTGACTGTGTTTTTTTTGAAAATAACTGACTATTTCTTCAACAACAACACAAAAAAACTTTGAGAAATACCTGGATTCTTTTGCTAAGTCTTCGCGCTGCTAGAGAAGTTGCTTCAGCAAAAAAACTTTCTTCAGCTTCTTTGACACCTTCAAAGAGCCTGAACTAGCTCTGATACCACTGTTGGGGATTTTTCTGGTAAAATCTCAAAAACAACACAAACTGAACACAGAGACAATGCTTTGTTTTGCTCTCCAGGATCTTAAACACAACGGAAACAAATAAAAAAAAAATTCTGAGCAGCGAACAGAGTTTTCACACACCAAAGATTTCTATTCATTAAAAAACTCCTATTACAAAAGAGTCTTCCTCTCTCACAGAGGGATTTACAAAAAAAAACTCAGACTGCTGTGTCTGTTGTCTATTCTATTTCGCTGTTGCGGCCTTTCTTTTACATTCACGCACTGCTGCGTGTTACAGATGCACTGTTGTGCCTCACCTTTCAATTACATTTCATTTACACTGCTGTGTATGCATACGCGCTGCTACGTTCTTCCCACCTCTCTCTGCTTAACAAGAAACATTACATATATATATGACAAAAAAAAAAACTTACATCCATTTTCACTTGCCATGTTGCCGTAAAATAAAAAACAATAAAATTAAATGGTTTCACCAACTTTTATTTGTGCCCATACTCCCGTTGAAATAAAATTAAAAACTTCACCAAAACTTACCAACCCACAGTAAATTACATTTACTGTTTTACTGACAAAACTGGCAGTAAATTAAACTTTTACTTTACGTCAAATTCATTTGCTGCAGTCCTGTACTTCAACCGTTGACTTCAATTGGATCGCATCGCAGAAACACAATCTGCTGGAGGAAAAATGGAACACAATTATATTGGTGCGATTTGCGATCGGATCGCATCGCACCATCACAATCGCAGAAATCAGGTGAACAAAATGGAGGCTCCAAGCATAAAAGCGATTTGTGATCTGCTACAAGATCGCATTGCAGAAAACAAGGAAAACACAATTAAGGCAAGGATAAAGAAATGCGATTTGCGATATGATCACATCGCAAGAAAAAAACTGCAGTTGAAATTACAATTTTAACACTCCCCTTCAATTTCAACTGCTGGGTTATTAATCATACCCAGACGCTTCCTTAAAAACTCAAAGCTTTTCTGGTCCAGTGGCTTTGTCAAAATGTCTGCAACCTGTTCCTGAGTCCTGCAATGTTCTAAGACAATTTCTCCATTGCTTACCAATTCCCTGATTTAATGAAACCTCGTGTCAATGTGTTTCGTTCTCTTATGAAACACTGAATTCTTGGATAATGCAATAGCTGAGCTATTGTCACAAAAAATCACTGTTGCTTTCGCGTGCTCTTGGCCTAAGCTCCACAACATCCTTCTCATCCACACTGCTTGACATGCTGCTGCTGTAGCTGCCACGTATTCTGCCTCTGCTGTAGACAATGCTACAATAGGCTGTTTCTTAGAAGCCCATGAAATGGCTCCTGAACCCATGTGAAAGAGATAACCGGATGTGCTTTTCCGATCATCTACACTTCTAGCCCAATCGCTATCGGTATAGCTAACTAAATCTGAACGTTCTGAGACATTATATAAGATGCCAAACCTTTTTGTACCTTTGACATACCTCAGAATTCTTTTTGCTGCTTGCCAATGTGCTTCTTTTGGCATCTCCATGAATCTGGAAATCAAACTAACAACAAGCATTATATCCGGCCTAGTTGCAGTTAAATACATGAGGCTGCCAAATATGCTCTTATACAAGCTAGGATCAAAATCCTTGCTGCTGTCCTGTTTGCTGAGTTTTAATCCCATTACTGTGGGAGTGATTGATGCCTTGCACTCTTGCATATTAAATCTGCCCAACACTTCATTTACATACTTTGCCTGTGAGATAAAAATCCCATTTTCATTTTGATATACTTCTATTCCTAAGAAGTATCTCAGCAAACCCATGTCAGTCATTTCAAATTCCTCTTTCATGACTGTTTTGAAATTTTCAATAAGACAAACATCATTGCCTGTGAAAATAATATCATCTACATACAATACAACAATTAAAATTTTACCATCATTTTCTTTGATGTAGACGGTGGGTTCTCCCTCACATTTGTCAAATCCATTTTCCAGTAGATAGGAATCTATCCTACTATACCATGCTCTTGGCGCTTGCTTTAGCCCATAAAGAGCTTTTTTCAATCTGCATACTTTGTGTTCTTGGCCTTTCTTCTCATAGCTTAGAGGTTGCTCAATATAGACATCCTCCTTTAATACTCCATTTAGGAATGCTGACTTCACGTCCATTTGGTAAACTTTTCACTTGTTTTGTGCTGCTATGGACAACACTGCTCTCACGGTTTCCATTCTTGCAACCGGTGCGAAAGTTTCCTCATAATCTCTCCCATACTGCTGCTTGTATCCCTTGACAACCAACCTTGCCTTGTGTCTTTCAATTTTGCCTTCAGCATTGCACTTGGTCTTATAGACCCATTTAACTCCAATGACTTCCTTACCTTTTGGTAGCTCAACCAACTCCCATGTCTTGTTTCTTTCTATGGCATTCATCTCCTCATCCATAGCTTCTATCTAT
This sequence comes from Pinus taeda, assembly GCA_000404065.3. Lineage (NCBI taxonomy): Eukaryota > Viridiplantae > Streptophyta > Pinopsida > Pinales > Pinaceae > Pinus > Pinus taeda. The sequence continues at coordinate 22,811 of APFE031469472.1, forward strand.
TTCTTATCTTTGATTGCATCTTCGAAATGAATAGGATCATCAACATGACAATACAAGGAAAATAAGGAATTCATTCCTTCATCATAAATATCACTTAAATTTCTGAATTTCTTATCTCTTTCATTCGGTGTGCAAGTGCTTGAAGATGCACTTGAACTTCCACTTTGTGGTGTGCTTAGAGAAGCACTTTTATTTCTCCTCAAGGGTGTTCCTTGTTGTCCTTGTGTTGGCGCTACTGTTTGGGGATGTATTTCAGCCATCTCTTCATCATCTTCATCATGAGACAAACAATTTTTAACATTCACTGTTTTCTCTATGCTTCCATCCCAAGCTTCCTCTTCAATGAACTGAACATCTCTGCTCACAAAGAACTTCTTGGTGGATGGGATATACAACCTGTAAGCTTTGGATTCCTCACTGTATCCAATGAAGATATATTTCTCCCCTTTGCTGTCCAACTTCCTCCTTAGCTGATGTGGAATGTGTGCATAAGCCACACATCCAAAAACTTTCATGTGGGTGACTCTTTGCTTTCTCCCACTCCATGCTTCTTCCGGCACTCTGTTCATCACTGCTTTTGTAGGACACCTGCTCAAAATATGCGCTGCACAATTTACAGCTTCATCCCAATAGTCATTTGGCAAATGCTTTGCCTTCAACATGCTCCTCGCCATATCCATGATGGTCATGTTCTTCCTTTCAACAACTCCATTTTGCTGCGGAGTGTTCCTTGCTGTAAATTGCTTGTGTATTCCATTTTCTCTACAAAACCGTAGGAATTCCTTGGAGATATACTCACGTCCTCTATCTGTTCTCAAAACTTTGATACGCAGTCCAATTTGATTTTCCACAAGTGCTTTGAAATTGCGAAATTTTTCAAACACTTCACTTTTGTTCTTCAGGAAATAAACCCAAGTTTTCCTTGTAAAATCATCAATGAAAGTTAGAAAATATTGGCTGCCTGCTAAAGGTGGAGTTTGCATCGGTCCACATACATCTGAGTGGACAATCTCTAAGGGTGCTTTTGCCCTTATGCTTTTCCCTGATGGAAAACTTTCTCTATGTTGTTTCCCCAATATGCAACCTTCACAAAGGCTGTCCGGTTTCTCTATCAATGGTAATCCTCTTACCATCCATTTTCTACTCAACAAGTTAAGACCTTCGAAGTTGAGATGTCCAAATCTCAAGTGCCACAACCAATTTTCATCCTTTGGCACACTTTGGAAAGCCTCTTGGGTAACTGCTGCAATTACTTCTTTGTTTTTCAGATTTGCTCTTATTCTAAGAGGGAACATCCTGTTCCTCGTCATCTTTACTTCAACAATACATCTTTTGCTGGGTGATATATCCATGATGGTGCATACATCATTCTTAAAGAAAACATTGTACCCCTTATGGACAAGCTGTCCAATACTCAAGAGGTTACATCTCATTCCAGGGACATAGTAGACATCTACTATGGTTTTCTTTTCACCCTTCTTTGTAAATATTTTTACTTCTCCTTTTCCCATAACAGAAATTTTACTATCAATCCCAAGTGTGACTTGTGACTTCACACTTTGATCTAAAACAGAAAACAAAGCTATGTTTCCTGTCATATGGTTGCTACAACCAGAATCTAGAAACCATATATCTTCACTGTTTGTTTCAGCCATGTTACAAGCTAATAAAACATTATTTTGGCTGATATTTTCTCTAGTGATATTTGCACTAGAACTATTACGCATATCATGCTGCTTCTTCTTACATTCATTGGCATAGTGCCCATATTTTTTACAATAATAACATTGGACATTGGATTTTTCATACCTTTGTCCTTGAGCATGATGATGTCCATTTTGTTGGTTGCTGCCTTGACCTTGGTTCTGATTTGGATTGCTGCCTCTTCCTTGAGCGTTTGCAGGACTGTTCCTTCCACCTCTGTTCTGGCTTCCGCCTCTTCCTCTCTTGTTTCCTCTGCCTTGACCTCTTTCTCTCCAAAGGACATCTGGGTCTTGAAGGCTTGCTCTAGAGATGAGTTTTCATTTCTACTCAACCTCTGCTCATGTGTTATCAGTGATGCATGGAGTTCATCAATTGAAAAGTTTGAGAGATCCTTTGTCTCTTCTATGGTGGTGACAATCACATCAAACTTTGAGGGTAGGACCCTCAACGGTTTCTCCACAATCCTCCTTTCTTTAAGAACTTCTCCATGATTCCTCATTTGTGTGACCAAACCAATCACATGTATGAAGAATGAGTCAATGTTATCTGACTCCTTCATGCAAAGATTTTCAAAATCTCTCCTCAGCAACTGTAGTTTTGCTGTCTTCACTTTCTCCATGCTTTGATAGGCTGTCTTGAGAGTTTGCCATGCTTCTTTGGATGTCTTAGCTGCTGCTATCCTTGGAAACACACTCTGGTCCACTGCTTGATACAAAAATACACGGGCTTTTGAGTCCTTTTTCCTATTGCTCTTCAATAGATCTTTCTCTGTATGAGTTAACCTATTAAACTCATTTTCATCTGTTGGTTCTTCAAAACCATCTTGAACTATTTCACATAAATCTTGACAGGCAAATAGGGCTTTCATGGTTATTGCCCAATAGTCGTAGTTTTTCCCATTGAACTGTGGGAATTGAGGATTAAAACAGAGGCTCCAAGCATATAAGCGATTTGCGATCTGCGATAAGATCGCATCACAGAAAACAAGGAAAACACAATTAAGGCAAGGATAAAGAAATGCGATTTGCGATATGATCGCATCGCAAGAAAAAAACTGCAGTTGAAATTACAATTTCAACACACAAAGTTCGTCGAATTATGTTGTGCCTGGTGAAAGAACAATGACGTGGCTATTTATGTGAGGATCACTTCTTATATGTCGTGGGAGGAGCATTGGTGTAGGCACAATTCCGAAATTTAAAAAATTGGAGGCGCAATGCTGCTTAGTTCTATCAGGTAATGTGTTGCTCAGTCTAAGGAGAATATGTTGGTCACACTCGTCTTTCTCGGTCAAAGGAGAATAAGTTGGATACTGCAGTCCTTCCTCCCATTTTTGCGCTCTGCTCGACACTCACAGGGTTTCATTTCATGTAGATCGCTTAGATGATATGCGCATAGAGGTATAGAAACCTTTCAAGTATGCATTTTTTTCATTAAATTAGAACAACCCCCTTATCCAACTGGAGTCCTTCCTCCCATTTTTGCGCTCTGCTCGACACCCATAGGGTTTCATTTCATGTAGATCGCTTAGATGATATGCGCATAGAGGTATAGAAACCTTTCAAGTATGCATTTTTTTCATTAAATTAGAACAGCCCCCTTACAGAGTTTAATTTATTCTCGGTGGATGCGAGTTTGCCCTTGGGGATGACAAATGTTTTGTTTCCTACATTGGAACATTCAAAATCCATATTTAGGGATAGGCTTTCTTATGCATCAACAATCGTCAACACTTTTATCCTGCTCATCCTGTTCGATCAGGTGAAACACAAGTGTCATCCGACAAGCCTGCATTGCACTTCCCACTGCTTTTTCCAAATATCAGTTGAATTACCTTATTTTCACCTCGGACTTCTCTTTTGCATTGAACATGGCCCTGTTATGCAAAAACTCTAATCAGATTGACACTCTGCTAGTTTTTATCATTGCAAGTAGGTCGTTCTTTCCCCTCATACACTATTCCCCCTCTCATGAAGCTATTCTGCTTGAAAGGAAACATCCGAAGTTCCCAGTGAAAATACGTACTAGGTTTTCAACCGAAGGTTTAGGGTTTTGAAGCCAGTGTTTGCGAGCAGGCGGTTTTAGGCCTCGAATGCAGCGCAAAGGTGTACGCCATAAACCCTCTGGACTGTTATTTACCCTCTGGTTTTTTGTCTTTGTTTTGGGTTGGTTGTCGCATTTTCATAATTTATCGAACATCGTGGTGAAAGTGGTTTTGGTTGGGTGGACAGGACAACGTATTGAACCTCGCAAAGATGGCAAACTCTCTGGATATGTCATTAGACAACTTCATTAAGAACAACAATCCCTTCCGTGGCCGTGGCAGAGGAGGAGGAGGAAGTGGTGGTTTTCGCAGAGGTGGTTTTTGGGGTGGTGGTGGTTTCCGCGGCGGCAGAGGCGGCGGCGGCAGAGGAGGACCCGTGCGCAGAGGAGGAAGGCTGCCGGTTCGATCTACGCCATATACAATTGCCAAGGCAAGCTAATGTGCATGAATTTTTTTATTTCCAATAATTATTAGGGAAAAAAGAAAAAAATCCACACTTTTGAATGGGATTAGTTGAGGCCTAGGCTTCAAAGCCATGGCCGCTCAGCCAACAGCATTGATTCAGTGGGAATTGATCTTGTGATCGATAAGACCAAACCCTAAAACCAAATTATATCCTATTATCACTAGGCCGTGATCTTTCTTCAGAAATTAGGGCCTTATAGTTCGAAGTATTGATTTAAAAGATTACTTCTACCTTAGATATAAGGGTTGATCCGAGAATTTTTTTACGAACCAAGTATTTTTAAATAGGCTAGCTGAGCTGCATGCATTTGAAAGAGGGCATTGTAATTATTTACTTATTTACTATGCAGAATGCCTAATTTCTGCCAAGAGCCGTCAATCGCTGAAGTTCTGGCCCTGTGATTGGAATCTAGCTTTTCCAAGTGTAGGAAGTTATTTTATGACCTGCGAGGGGACACTCATTTTATTTTGTGAGGTGCACTGGAAAAATATTTTTGTTGGTATATCTTGGTCAAGGAGAAAAGAGAAACGATTTACTATGGTTTGGTCTTGCAAAGATGGAGACGAGTTAATGTTTTTTTCTGAATTCACTTGTTTGGCATACACAACCCAAATGTTGATATGTTTGATTTTTGCATATAATGGTATGGTAAGAATGGAAAGTAATGAAAATAGCGATAACTTGGAATGAAGTACCCAACGAGTGCCTAACAAGTGACATGTGACTGTGATTTTAGTAGGCTTGCATTAATGAATGTTTCACAAAGATAACAATCACAAAGAAGAGGGGACCTGCAGAGCACACAGGCTATTCGACAATTCTCTGCCATCTTAGCCAGTAACTGGGTTCAGTGCTGAGGGTGTGCATTGTATATATGTTTTTGCAAATGTCATGAAGGAAAAGCATGGTAAGCTGTGCTGCCTACTTGGTTGTCGTCCTTGATACAGTCTGACGCCATGACTCAATGGGGATTGTTCCATGGAGCACAAGATGGCAATTGCCAACCATTAGAACCTATCTGCGTCATTTGAACAGCTCATATGGTTGAAAATCCCCCTCCTACATCTCATAGGAGGTATCTGTAACTGGTTGTGTAACTATCAGTGTCTACTCCCTCATAGTGATCCATATTTTATCTATTTCTGTTAGCTTTGGTTGAGTTTTAATTGTATATTTAACCAGAATCTTCTGCAGCATTGTGTAACGTTGTAGCATGGTGATAGTATTTATACTTGTGAATCGTGACATTATTTGTTGTTCCGGAGCAGTCTTTTAGCCGAGCCAAGGGTTCTGTTTGGCAGAATGATATGTTTGAGGATAGCAAGGAAGCCTTTGGCGTGCAGCTTGGATTTGAGACTGGTACAAAATTGTACGTCTCCAATTTGGATTATGGAGTCTCCAATGACAATATGAAGGTTGGTAAGATGAAATAAATCAGGCTTTTTAGATTGTTTTTCATTTCTTTAGTTTCAAAAATTTGTACCAATGCAATTTATGATAGTGATTTTTGTTTGCAAATTTTGTTACCTAATGTGTTTCTAACAAATTTAAGTTCAAGAGGACCTTTTAGTCTAATGTCCTTCTATTCTCTGTATCATCCATTTTGGCTTTTTATTTATTGTGGATGGCATTGTCTAACTATTCTATGTTTTGGGTTTTTGCGTTGGAATCTACTGATACAATTGTTGGCAAGCTTGTGATCTTTTTGGTTGTTTAAAATGTGTTTTTGACTCCATAAATGAATTCATCATTGGAGCACTTGGATTGTGTAGATTACATAGCATAAATTTATAATTTTAACAAATATATGCCTGATTTTGGGCAAAATTTGCTGGAAAGTATGCTTGGAAAAACTCCAAAATGTAGAATAGTTAGATTATGACATTTTGGATTCTAACTCAACATACCTTACTCACTAGTTTTGATTAACCAGTTTTCATGTTGGTTTCCTTTTCTGGATGGGTTCTCCTTTAGTTCATATGAAGTTAAAGGGTATTCTTAGTTTTATGTAAACATGCTGGCAACATCTTTTTTAAATGAGTTGGTCTAATTTGATGGAATATGTTTGCAGCAATTGTTTTAAGAGATTGGCAAGCTTAAACGGTGTTCAATCCATTATGATAGAAGTGGTTGTTCCAAGGTTTGTATTACTCTCCCTTTATTTAGCTCATGTAAGAAATAGGTTTGTATCCATCCATATCTAATTTAGATAAATTAGCTTCACAGCCTTGTTGTCACCATGCTATGAAATCTTTGTATAAAATAGCATGCCTGTCAAGCTAATTTATAGGCATCCTTTCCCTGGTAACATATAGGCATTTTTTGATACTCTTCACGGAGAATTTATTTTTTCTCAGGATGCCTTCTTGCATCTTCGATTGCAAAGGAAGAAGCTGCGAAATTGGGAGCAGTGATTGGTATAGACCTGGGAACTACTTACTCCTGCGTTGGGGTTTACAAGAATGGTCATGTGGATATTATTGCCAATGACCAAGGTAACCGTATTACGCCATCATGGGTGGCATTCACGGAAAATGAGAGGTTGATTGGAGAGGCTGCCAAAAAGCAGGCCGCAATCAATGCCGAATGAACCATCTTTGATGTTAAGAGACTCATCAGGAGAAAGTAAGTACTTTGATCTCTGGTTTTCCCATTCATTAAACAATTATATTTATTGCAAGTCCAATTCTCGCCTTGATATTGAACCCACAAGGGTGCCAGTCATGAAATTGGCATGTTAAGTCAGTGGTCAAGCAACATTCTGGTTAAGGTCAGAACAAGATTTGATTTCTACCCTGTCCAAACTTCAAGAAAATGATTTAAAACTTTTACTTGATGAGCACAATTAAATGAAAACATTTGTTTTATATAGGTTTGAAGACAAAGAAGTTCAGAAGGATATGAAACTGGTACGATACAAGATTGTGAACAAAGATGGGAAACCTTATATTCAGGTTCAGGTATGAGATGGAGAGAAAAAGGTATTTAGCCCTGAGGAAATTAGTGCTATGATTTTGACTAAGATGAAGGAGACTACATAAGCATTCCTTGGCAAGACTATAAAGGACGCTGTGGTGACTGTCCCTGGTATGCTTTCTTTTCAACTTTTTTTTTTTTTTAACGAGGTTGTGGGTAACCAATTGTTGACTGCATTGTGATTGGTAACTTGTGGGCTTGCGTAGCTTATTTTACTGATGCACAACGCCAAGCAACGAAGGATGCTAGTGTTATTGCTGGCTTGAATGTAGCTCGTATTATCAATGAACCCGCAACTGCAGCAATAGCTTATGGCTTGGACAAGAAGGGTAGAGAGAAAAATATTGTTGTTTTTTATCTTGGCGGTGGCACGTTTGATGTCAGCGTTCTGACTATTGACAACGAAGTTTTTGAGGTTTTGGCTACAAACACTGATACCCATCGTGGAGGTAATCTGTCTGAACTTTATCTGGCAGTTTTACATTACGAATTTGAATACGTGCACGGTGGTTATCATTGACTTTTTTGGTTGGCTTTCGAGCTTTGAACTTACCGGGATGTACACTAATATGTAGGTGAGGACTTTGACCAAAGGATAATGAAATATTTCATCAATTGATCAAGGAAAAGCACGTAAAGGATATTAGTAAGGATAGCATAAATGAAATAAGATATTCAATGTGTTCCTTGTAATATATATATAAACAAAACATCTAAAGAAAAGTAATTGCACAATGATTCAGTCAAAGAAAACAAGGTTTTCCACAAACCAATTAACTCTTCTAGAAAAATTCAACAATTCCAATTTAATAATCCTATCGGCCTCTCTTTGTACCTTTTGGGACAATTTCTAGTCTACTTGTTTTTTTAAAAAGGAGAGGTTGCAGTGGTTAAATTGGAGCATTCCATTTGAAAGGCAATATTCAAAGATTGTTTAAAAGAGGGCGCTCTCACATTTATTTTAAGCAGTGCACTAATTTGAAGTTTTTGAAAGGTGTTGTGTTTTTTTTGGGGTCTCATATATCTTTTTAAAAGAAAATAAGGGCTATACTTTTGTCTTAGTGGATAATTAATCCCCAATAAATTTCTTTTTAGTCTCCATTTAAATTTATTTGAAGGTGCTCTTGAAAAGTATTGCGACAAGATGGCGAATCCACTAGCAGAGGGATAAAAATTACATCAATTGGGAATTCAAACTCCAACAACGGTTATGGTGCTTGGGATATCACAAAGGGAGAAGAAGAAAAACATGTTGCAAGATTGACAACTACATAAATTCAGGACTGCGAGAAGTGGGAGAACAAAGAAAGGGTATTATTAAGGATGTTTATTAAAGATAATGTAATCCTTTTTATTCATGATTTTCAGACCTCCAATGTAACTTAGAATGCATTGAAGGAGATGTATGAAACTAAGAACACAAATTGCGTCTTGTTTTTAAAGATTAATCTCTTGTAGATTAAGATGGAAGAGAATGAATATTTTAGCACCTATATTTCCAGAATTAAAAATTTGAAAGATAAGTTGGGAGATATAGGAGAATCAATACCCACTACTGACCTTGTGACAATCACTTTAAATGGAATTTAGAGGATTACCAGATGTTAATTACAGATCTTGTAGCAAGGGATAAAGTGCCAAAATTTGAGGAATTGACAGCTATCATGTTGCAGGAAGAAAGGCACAAGAACTTGAAGCCTCTGAATCCATATTTGGCACTTGTGGTGAAGAAGAAATTCTTCAAAAGGAAACAGGGAGGGGAAAACAAAGGTGGAAGCTCATCTCAGAAAAGACCATTTCTGAAATCAAATCAAGGTTTGTCATGTAGAATCAAATGCTTTTATTGTGGTAGAAGTGGACATCTTGTTAGAGACTGTTATAAGAAGAAAAATGATGAATCTAGGCATAAACATAGAAGAGAGTCAGGAGATTTTGTAGGAGGACCCTTGAGTTATGATCTCAAAAATCTCAAGATATTTATGTCTAATGATGTGTTGTCTAATGAAAAGGATGATGCTAATACATGGTTTGTGGACTCTGGAGCTTCGATTCACATGTCATGCAATAAGGACTAGTACGAAAACGTCAAGGGAATAAGGAATGGCGGAAAGATCTACCTTGGAAATGATCATGCGTATAAGATCATGGGATATGGAGATATACATGTGACTTTACCAAATGGAAGTACCAGGTGCATACCTAATGTTATGTATGTGCCTCGGATCAAGAAAAAGCTAGTCTCTGTATCGACAATTATAGACTAGAACATGAAGCTTGAATTATTCAAAACACATTGCATAGTGAAATATTTGTCAGAACACTCCAAACATGTTGCTTCAGGAGTCAGAGTTGGAGGCTTGTACAAGCTTTATGTTACTAGCAAAAGTCATTAATCATTGACTTCTATATCTATCTCAACAGAAAGTCTTTCGCATCAGAGGTATGGTCACATCAATTATCATTATTTATTGTTGTTGTAGAAGCAAAGTATGGTTGAAGGGCTCCCTATGTTAAAGAATGAATATGCTGCTTGTGAAGGTTGTGCATTAGGTAAAATTCATAGAGATGAATACCCCTCTGTTTTGGATAGGAGAAGAAGAAATGTATTAGAACTTGTGCATTCTGATGTTTTTGGATCCATGTGGACCAGATCCTTAAGAGAAGCCTATTATTTTTTTTTTGTTTATTGATGATTGCACAAGGCACACTTGGGTGTACCTCCTTCGGAAAAACAATGATGTTTTTTAGTATTTCAAAGAATTCAAAAACATGGCAAAGAAGAAAACATGGAAGTTTTTAAAGATCCTTCATTCTAATCAAGGGGGAGAACACATATTGGGGAACTTCGTCAAGTACTACAAGGATCATGGAATAGTGCAGAAATTCACAGTACCCTACAATCTACAACAAAATGGTGTTACAAAAAGGAAAAATAGGACTGTAGGAATGTGCAAGGAGTATGATCAAAGGTAAGAACCTCTCAAATGATTTTTGGCAAGAAACCATTGCTACTATTGTTTATTTAAAGAATATAAGTCCAACAAGGTATATTTATTTCAAGGCTCCATTCGAATCCTTGTATGGTTTTAAACTAGCAATTCATCATTTAAGGATATTTTGGTGTAAGAGATTTACACATATTTCGAAGGAGAACGAAAGAAGCTTGATGCTAAGGGTATCAAATGTATTTTTGTAGGATATTGTTAAGAATTTAAAACATATAAAATGTTTGATCCATCTACTCACAAAGTATTTGTGAGTAGAGATGTAATTTTCCATGAACGGGCAGATGAAGGCAACAAGGATAACAATTATGAAATATGGCACATTCTTCTTGAAGTTGAAGGCAATAAAGCATAAGCGAAAGAAAAAGACAGTGAGCAGAAAAAGCTTGGAGAAGAATTCAGCGATGTGGACATCACCAAAAGTCAGAGCCCAATCAGAAGTGGAGATGTACTTTTAGAGAACAGAGGTGAAAGAAGTGAAGCATGAAGGAAATCCACTCAAAAGATTCGACTATCTGAAAGGTATAAGGACTATTCTTTACTTTGATTGTTGCCCTAGCCAAATGATGTAGTTAATTGAGAAGCAAGTTTTGGGGTTCCAATAAAAAGCACTGTAAGGAAAGATTTTTTATAGAGAAGTTGTTAAAATCCCCTTACAATGGGGTTCAATTATCTCAAGCACGTCCTCTAAAAATGGGAGCATGGAAGATGACTTGAGTGAAAATGACAAGGATTATGTTAATTGAAGTGTCATCAAAGTAGTTGAAGTGAAAAGTGGAGCAGAAGGTTTGTTAATTAATATGATAGATGGTTGACATGTAAGACTTGTGCAAAATAATCTGGAAGGTGTCCATCTACGAGATTATGCTGCAAGCTTTTGATTTTTTTGAATATGGAGGTTGCAAGTGACCTTATTCTTCCTATAATTGTCTTAGCGATGCTCGATGTAATGTTGATAGAATTTTTTTTCAATGTCCAAGTTGAAAATCAGAAAATATATTGAGGTTTTTCCCCAAAAGTTCTATGACTTTCCCAAAAATTATCAATTTGTTTGAGGACAAATTTTATTTTGGAGAATGGGCATAATTTGTTGCTATGTTTTTACTAGAATATTTTGAGTCAGAAGTGACTAATGGCAAAAGTGAGGTAGAGGAAACCTGATGACTAAACAATTTTTAGGTTCAGTGAACCAGAGGTTTTGAATTTAGTGAATGAGCTCAACCCTCCTCTTGGTTGGGCTCACTATCATAGCTAGAGGCCATGGGCACTCAACACCTAGTCAAGCACAATCTCTTTATGTGCACTTGTACTAATCTGTGATTCTCCCTTTGGAACTTTGGTATGGGACTGGGTAAGCAACAACAATTGTGACATCACTTTTTGTACACATGGCAATCCATGGCACTATTTTGGGTAAGAATACTTTACATGTTTTGGGACCTCAAGTTGTATCCTAATTCCACCTATCAATGATGTTCAAATTCCCACCCCATACTCTGAAGAAGGTGAGGCCTTCTTCTCAAGATTTGCAATAACAAAAAAATTATATTCAGGATTCACATCATTTTAATCGGTTTTAATTTCTACTTAAAAGGAGAGCTCCAAAACAGGTTTTCCCAAAGAAGTTGACAAATAAGTTTTTCCAGAGTTATGTCATAGGTGATACTTATTCCAAGTTTTAATATGTCACCAGGTTTATAGGAATATGATATGTCATGATAAATTCTTATTTTTTTAAAATAGGATGCAAGTTCTCTCTGACAACTAAACGAAAAATGTTCCTATATATTTAAGTTCCTCATTTTAGTGAACAATATCATGATATCCTTTTTAGGATATTCCTCCATAACCTATCTATCATTATCATTCTTATTGCTTAAGTGTAAATCATAAAATCAAAGAAAACATTTCTTTGCTAATGTACTCTAATGTTGAGGATTTGTAATATTAGCTTTTACATTATTATTTCCCTCTCAAAGGTCGATTATACTCATACTATCAACATAATCCTGATCTTCCTCCCAAGTAGGAAAATGAACAAAACCCAAATATTTTCGCTTGGCAGAGGTCATGTTCTCTGATAATTGAAATTTCTCAATTTAACCATATTTCTTGAGTTCTTATTTAACTCATTCTTCATCCTAAGATGCAGAAAATCTGTTAATAAATGCCATCTTAACCTATGCATTATTCCTCATTAGGGTGTAACAACCCAAATTTTAACCTACATACTGAAACAGGTAGAATTGCTTGGATGACGGAGGTATGTTGCATATGGAGGGCAAAAATATGAATTCAAGCCTTGATTTTCTAGAAAATTTTTTGATAAGGTATCACACTCGCAATCTTGTATAGTTTTTTATAAACTAAAATTTCTTCCTTCCTTTTTTTTCATCCATAGAAGCAGACCCTAAGTTTTGTTCCTAAGAGAGAGAACTTTCATTACCAATGGTGGTTTCCTTAAAAATTTGATTATTTAGAATAAAATTATCCTCTATTTTTGTGTGTGCTATATACCTTTTTGTTATTTTAGACTTGTTTCTGTGGTTTGATTTTAGCCGATATGAATTGATAATACATTGTAATAAGTATGTTGTTTGGTGCATATGCTAATTGTACTTGGTTCCAACACTCGAGTCATGATTTATTAGTATCTGACCCATTTTATGTCCAAGGCTCGCTAGATTTTGGTTTTAGTTTTGTTTCTTTTTCTTGTTTTATCATGTACTTAATGATCAAGTCATTTCTAGTACAAATGACCAACCATTGTGGTTATCTATCTGGCATAAACAAAATTTGTTTGATATCATGATATCTAGTATTATTTATGTTGCTTAATATTTTAAGTAGGAATTTTAAATCTTATAACATTCTTATGCAGTTTTTAATTACTTTTATCCTTTATTACATAAGTATGATATCAAAAAATGTCTCAAACAAATTGGAGGAAAATTCTATCAAAAAATCTTTGGATAGTCTAAGACATCCCAAGTTCCATCTTCTAATAAACAGGTACTTAATTTTGATCTAAATGAAGGCTTGGACATATTGTGATATAATAAAGAATGTAATGAAGAAATTTGAGGTGAAGAACCTAGTACTCAAAAGAAAAAAATATTGAAAATGAAACGAGAGTTCTATGAGGAATGACAAATTAAGTACAGATGCTTGAGAGAGACACTACATTAAGCGAAAGTAGTTATGGAATACATATATTGTGAAGGACATAAGGTAATGTTAATTTTTGCAACTTGGGTCAAATTCCACAATGGAAAGCTTAGATGACCAAGATGATGCTCGCAATAAATTCCTCTTTTCGAAAGGACCAAAATCGACATAAAGATCACCCAATTTTGTCAAGCGGAAGTTAACTTTTGAATTCATTTATTCATACATGCATTATGGTATGGGTCAGCCCTAACCACATGGGTAACTACTTAGGTCAGCCTTAACACCAAGTGAACCTAGAGAAAATCCTATAAATAGAAGCAACCTGAAGCTCATTTAAACACAACGACCAAGTCATCTTCTATTTTTCTCTTTTTTCTTGGTTCACACAGGTTTGAAGGAAAGAATTCACACAAGGGTTCAACATGACAAGCGTAAGGTTTGATCTGAATTAGGGTTTTCTGATCCCTGAACACTGTCATAGAACTGGGATTTCTAGTCCCTTGACGCTAGCAAATAGCGTTATGGGAGTGCCTAGAGAGCCCTAGATGTTGGCACAAAGGCTTAAGGGAGAATCTAAGGGTTTAGAGGTAAATCTGAAGGTGTCGGTCCCCAGACGCTCACATATAGTAGTCCTACGTGCATCTAGACTGTCCCAGACACACGCATAGTAATTGGAAGAGAGTGTCTGCCAATTTTTTATTAGACCTAGTGGGTTTGACCCCAAACGCACAAGATCTTCATAAGAGCATCCAAGTAGCTACAGACACCCTCACCCATTGGAAGAGAGAATGTCTAGAGAGTTTTAGACACACGTAGATAGTTTTGCTAAGAGCATCAAGGGTTTTGATCTTGGGTTTATCAGTTGGCTTTAGTTGGCTTCAATGATCTGGTAGATCTAGGTTTATCTCTATTGTTATATACATATGTAGATATGATTTATTAGTATCCACTGCAAACATATGTATTTGGGTCATTGTACTCTCTGTTGAAATATATTTACGATGAACTATTAAAGAAGAAGATTTGAAAGGGTTTCCCCCTTGTGGGGCTTTTCCTTGGTCTTGGACCAATCCACTGTCTCTTATGGTTGTTCTATTGTCTTCTTTATCGCTGCATACATTGTTCTTTCTTCAATTACGTTTATGATTGGTTGTAATTCTAATAATTGGATGCATTGTTAATAAAGAATTAAATTGGGCTAAATTAGCTGATACAACATAGAACAATCACAAAATTTAACATGGTATCAGTGTTGAGGTGAAGGTCAAGCCCAAAAGAAGACAAGCATTGAAGGCCTCATTTTTAGAAAGAAGATTTCTTAGTCAAGGTCAGGATGTCATCCTGTACCTTCAAGGAACATAATGCTTTGGGTGATGCATCAAACTATGCTGCATGGAAAGTCAGATTAGAGATCATAATTGACAACAATGATGTGCTAGAATACATTTAAGGAAGGATGCACGAGCCTCCAGAAAATGCTTCTACTTCCCTCAAGAATAGGTACAAGGAAGATGAGTCCAAAGCAAAGAAAATTATAGCTAATGGTTTACAAGATCATTTACTTGCATATGTTGGGAATTTAAGAAAATCTAAAGATATATGACAAGATAATCAACATACATGAAATCGACAACTTGAATGAGATCATCACCTTGAAAGACCAACTCATGGAGACCAAGATGAATAAATGAGAAGTTGTTCAATCATACATTATGAGGATCTCTCGTCTTAGATATCAACTACAAAGAGTTGGAGAAAATATGCCTGATAGGAAGCTAGTAGTTGTGACTTTTAGAGGATTCCCTCCTAATTGGGAAGCCTTCATTACTACAATCAGCAACAACAATGTCCTTTCGTCATTTGAAGAAATTGTTGGGAATCTCACTCAAGAAGAATCGATGATGATAGCAAGAGGAAGGTTTCAAAAGCATGAAGAGGGAGAGCATGCTGCATATATCACTCATGGAAAGAGGAAGAAGGAAAAAGGAAGTCCATCAAGGAAGCCTCCTTCTCAAAATACAAAAGGAAGGAATGACAGATCGTTATCTCATATTGAATGCTTCAATTTCCACAAGACAATTCAATATGCTCATGACTATCTTGAGCCACATTACAACACTAGTGGTAGCTACAATAACAAAAGAAGAAAATACAATCAAATAAAGAACTGTGATAGAATATATGAAAGAAGAAGAAGAGACTCCTTAAGAAATTGTGAAGAATATCATCCTGCTCAAAACAAGTCAAGGGCTCCCAAGTATGAAAGTAATGCTATAAATAAATATGAATACATTATTATTTCTTCTCTTACTAGTTATTCTCCATCGGATTAGTGGGATAGTTGGTTGGTTGATAGTTGGGCCACTCATCATTTCTTTGGATACAAGGACATCCTCTTTAATCTAGTAGAGAGGGAGACTAAGATGAAGATCATTGTTGGAGACAATTCCACTCATCCCATGAAAGCCTTTGGGTCTGTCCAATTTCAGCTGAATTTTGGGGAATCTGTTCTGCTACATGATGTTATGTATGTATGAGGATTAATGAAGAATCTGGTATCTATATTTATGCAAGAGCATCATGGTTCTGAAACTGTGTACATTTAGTAGAATATAGGTGGTATGGTGCTTTTAAAAGAGTGGGTTTCCTAAGTATTTAATTCATGCAATTTTAGATATTTTGAGTGATTTAGGTGAGACATTTAGAATAAGAGTTAATTAAATATTGTGAGGATATTTGAAAATGTTCTCTATTGTGGGAGAACATGAGTGATGATGAGTTGTTAGTATGGACTGACATATTGTAAATCTTAGAAAGTAGTTCATGATTTATGGTGGATCCTTAGGATTAGTTGAAAGTTGAGATCCTCAAGGGATAAAGAATATATTTTAGGAACTAATTGAGGACTTAGAGGTTTCTTAGGATTTAGTTGAGAAGATTGAGGATATGAACCAAAATTGGAAATAGAAGCCTTTTGTATAAATGTAAGCCAAAAAGGCAGAGGAAGAGTTAGTCAAGTCAAGTTAGTTAGAGAGAGAGTTAAAAGATAGGAAGGTTAGATTGTGAGCCTACGGGCACTGAAATGAGAAAGGGCCATTGATACAGACCATGTAACGGTATATCAGGCAAAATCTAGATTGTAAACATGTTTTTATTTGTATCTGTACATTTGTTTATTGAATGAGGAAATTGAATTCATTGGGACTGTGTGTCATTCCTTTTATGTGTTGAGTGATATATAATTGGGAATTTATGGTTTCTGTGTGATAAACCATGATGAATGAATTCAAGTTGAATTTCTGAAAGTCTTTATAAGCGACAAAAGACTTACCATCTAGGTAGAATCTGTGTGATTCCATTCAGATTTAATAGATGTATGTACAGGTCAAGTAAAGAATGAATTATGAAATCTGAAAGAAGAGAAATAATACAGAAAGTATTATGTATTCCAGTTGGAAGTGGTGTTAAGGAACTCAAAGGAGGATAGTGGTCAGACTGTATGAATCTGATTAAAGAAATTAGAGAAAATCTCAGAGGTATAATCAGGCCGATAATATGAGTGCCAAAGGAAGCAGAAATTGTGTTATAATCTACTAGAACAACAGATGGGAAGATTTGCATGTGTAAAGTTGGAGCCAAAGTGAAATGAGTAACTGCAGAGGTTCGAAGTCTACGAGTGCCTTGATCGGGGTTGAAGCACCATATTAAATCATAGCCATTGATCACATTTTCAACCGCTTACGTCATAGTCAACTATGGGGGTTAAGTTGTCTGGTAACCCATGTGCTAGTCGAAGGGCCACAGACTGTTGGATCATTGCTGATGCTGACCGTTGGATTAATATCACATTACATCAATGATAAGTGAATGAACCTTGGCCGAGATAAATTGCGATATGCAATGTGCGATGATCGGGGGGATCAATGACCATTGGATTAATGACGAGATCAATGGTGGAGAATTAGTCAGATAAGTTTTGTGCAGAAAGGGAAAGACAACGTCAAAAGTCAATGTGCAAGGATTGTTGTTCAATCATTGTTCAATTACTATTCAATTGTTGTTCAATTGCTGTTTAATTGTTGTTCAATTGCTGTTCAATTTTTGTTCAATTGTTGTTCAATTGCTGAGTAGACCCGAGGAGTTTATGGATGCGGTTTATTTTATTTGGAGTCTGGTTTCATGCATTCAGGTGGGACCAACGTTAGTTGGCGGATTTTATGTTAAAGTATTGTTTGGTGATTGGTCAGGTTTTGTTAAAACTGCTAATGTAAACGCTTATGATTTGTATAGGTGGGCCATAACTCATAGGCTCACGTAAGGTGATTACGAAAACCATGAAAATATCATTTTGGCGGTTTTTCCTGCGTCATATATCCACATTGGAAAATAAAGGGATGAGGGTTTATGATGCAGGGTTACCCCTGCTTACACCCATAGTATGCATGTAATATGCATAATCACATTTGTTCCAGGAATTTTAACTCACTATCGAGTCAAAATCTTCAACCATCAATGGTTTAGGCCCCTTTTATTGAACTCTACGGAATCATTCATTACAATAGCCCAGTGTTTATTAAACCACCTTTCTATCAAACTTAATCACCCCTTATAAACCTTCACTAATATTTTATTAAGTCCTTAAAGCCGTGTATATACATCAAACCTCACACTTTCCTTTCGTTAGTTTGGACTTAACCCATAAGACCTTCATATCATGCTTTATTCTATTATAAACCGTTTATAATAGATAACACATAAAACCACATAAATCATACCTTTTCCACCAATCCTCAGCCTTTGCACAGTTACCGATGTTACCTTTATCGGATCAATTCTCCACCATAGATCTCATTGTTTAATTCTACAGTTGACGTTACATCTGATCAACAAAACCAATCGTTGATCCTGCAGTGTATGTCTTCACCTCATCTAATCCAACACTTCTCAACAATATCGGTCGGACAACTTGTACGAGGGTTACCCGCCCGATAAAGCAGTTTCCTCTCTCTCCTCGACTGCTACGTGTCGAACGATTTATGGAATCGGGTGCTCACCCTTCAATACCACTTACGCTTTTGAGGCCACCCGAAAATCCGCCTTCACTTGTAAACCCGCTTTCCTTCTTTGATTAACTCTTGATCTATTTAACGCCCAATGACCGTAGATGTTATACCATCGACGACTACAACGACTCTCTAGATTCCTCATCCGTTAACTCTTAAATCGATCTATGTCATTCATTTCTTTGACTTTATGCTGCACGATTTAATCCTGGCAGCTTATCTCCTTCAATTTCGTATGTTATCTCCAAGATCCAACGACTCCTATGCATCAACTCTTCACCTTCCCGCTCTTCTCTTTACTTATGTTTTACGCTATTTCTTCAGCGTTTATGTGGTTTTGGGTTTCATTAAGATTCTGGTCCTTTGGTTGTTTCACTGCGCACTCCCTCCTGAGCTTCGACTTTGATCTTTCTAGTGGCTTCAACAATCCATTATGATCCTCCTCATCATGCTTCTCTCTGTGTCATCACCGAACTCCGCCCGAAGCTATGCTATACAAAATACACTAACTCACTAATCATTCACCATTCGATACTCAATGACACACTTATACAACTTGGAATTGAATCTTTGTGCATATATATATATATATATATATATATATATTAACAAACAATTACATGATGAGACTCTCTATCTCTCTCTAGCCTGATTCTTCTGATTTGTGGCCTCTTTTCACACTCTTCCCGTAGGCTTACAACCACTAGCTATCTATCTAGCCTATCTAAAACATCTAACTTTCTAACCTCTATCTTTGCCTTTAGGCTTACATTTATACAAAGGGATTCTAAAACCAATTCCTGGTTTAGATCCATAGATTCCTCAACAATATCCTAAAATCTCTTCCTTATCCCTAAGGATCCTCTCTAATCCATAAAATCATGAACTAACTCCTAATCTGAGTTTTACCAATTAATTCTCAAATCCTCTCCTCTCTCAATTATCCTAATCCCTCATGTTCTCCTAAATTTGAGAACATTTACAAATATGCCTCACTATATGCAATTAAATCCTATTCTCATTGAAATCACTCAGAAGCCTAAATAATTACATTAATTCACACTTAGGAGACAAACTCCCTTGAAAACACAATACCCATATGTCTACTAAAATACAATGACATTGTTGGGTTGAATGCTCCTGCATCAAACTCCCAAAGTAGAAAATTTTCATGATCTCCTGAACATGTGGGTTCATACATTGATAGAAAAACCTCCAGGGTCCCAAACTTTAGTTTGTAGCCACCCAAATGCGTTGCACCTTTGTTGCTATTGTACTTCTGTTGTTTTCTGTTTCATCTTCCTCTCCTTGTCAATCAAGTTCATACTTTGATTGATCATGCTTCCTGTTGCTATCATTCTCCTCCATATGGATTGTTTCATCATCAATTGCCATAATTCTTCAATCTCTATCTCTAGTTCATCCTTGGACTGGTCCATATTCTGCCTCTTTCTCTTTGCTTCAGGTTGTTGTTGTTGTCCACGAACTCTTCAAACTGCTGTTGGTTACTTTCACTTTGTAGCTGCTGGTTTACTTTTTCTTCTACTTTTGCTCTTGTTACCATTGTAGACATTTCTCTTGCTTTTGCTCCAACTTTCGCTTTGACTCCTATGCTTACTGCCTCCCTTTCATCTTTACCCTCTTTCATGATTATTTCTGTCTACACTGAATCATGACTTTCTAGCATTCTCTCCAGCAATTGATCATCTCTGTTCCATGTATTAAATTCTTCCACATAATCTTCTTCTTTCATTTTTATTTGGCTTCTCATCTGTGCCAAATTTCCTCCAGCATCTGCAACTAAACTTGCACTCACAAAATAGTTATTAAAATAAAAAACATAAGGCTTCTGCGCCTTTTCCTCCTTTGGCAACATTTCAGTTTTCCGCTCTGTCTTCTCCTCCTCTATCAGCACATCAGTATGCTGATTTGAATTCTCAAAAGAATTCATGAGATTGTCAACTAGTCTCTCCTCCACACCATCTATTCTAATGATGTCTTTTTGTCCTTGTCCACTGTAGTGAACTTCTTCATTCGCATTCAGTTTTGAATTTACAACCTAAACACTTACTTTTTGGTTTTCTAGCCTTTCTTCCAAAAGACTTAACTCATGCCACAAATTTTCCATCTTGCTTGGAATTTCTCCCAAAAATTCTGTACAATCCTCACTATCTTCTTCTTTGTCACAAGCATAACTTATTGACACTATTTCTTCATTCTTCATTAGAATCAAATTCTGATCCTCTATCCCTGATAATTTTAGATGTTTGTCGATCACTCTCCCTTTGATCATTTAAGAAAATCAATTCCTCGTTATTCTCTTCAATAGAAAATTTCTTATCATAAGACATAACTGTCTCATCCCGGCTGAAGATATTTCCTCCATTTAGCATGGAATTTATGAACTCCTTCTGTTGTAATAACTCAACTTGCTCTTCCTTTGAAAGACAATCATCATCATACTTTACCTAGCAATTTTCAGCTTCATTCAAGACATTTCAATAAAATGGTTTGTCTTCTGCAATACTTGCATTCATACACAACCTGTCAGTTGTAAAACCACAAGACCTCATGATCTCATCTGATGATTCAATCACCAATTTCTCCAGCTGTTCCAAGTCCTTTACATGACTTAGAAATATTTTGATGGTCTTCTCCTCAATCTCATCAAGTCCTTTACTTGATTGCTTAATATCCTTCCCTACTTCCTCTTTTAAAACAGAATTTAGATTCTGCCTGTTTTCTTCCCTCTTTATGTCAATCTTGGCAAATTGTCCTTCTTTACATATTTCACCTGCAAATATACACAAATTATCAGATTTAAAATCATCAGACCTTTTTCCCTCACTTGAAGTTTTAGTCTTCAAGTCTTCATCTTCATCCAGAACTTCACCCTGCTCTGGTTAAAAAATGGACAGTTCCATTTCCAACTCAGCTTCTTTGAGTTTTCCCATTAACCACCTTACTTTCCTTTTCTGTAGCGTTCTTTGCAACTTATGCCACTTCACTGGCTTATTCTTTAATACCCAACCTTGTCTTTGGCTTTCCTCTAGGATCATCATCAATACATCGAGTTGTTCTTTCATTTTTGCAATTTCTTTGTCAATTTCCTCTTGACTCATCCTCTTTCCATTTGCCTTGGCATCCTCTTTCTTCATCTTTCTTCTACTATGGTCTTCCTTAGAACCTTTGCTATGACTATCAGTAGCCATCTTCTTCTCTATCTTGTGAGCTCCTCACTCACTCACTATGAGTTGCATTAAACCCTCTGCAACAACAAGTCCTCCTTGTTTCAACTTACCTTACCAAGCTTTCCTTTGTACTCGATCTTTTGGAAGCACTTGGTTCTCTGTCTCTGGAACCTCTTTTGAGCACTCCTCTCTGCTCCTTATAGGCTTTAACTCATCTGCACCTCTTAAGAATACAATTGTCCTTTTGTATTTCAATCAGCATGAAATACTTGGTTCTGACCATCTCTTCTTTCACTTAGAAAGTCTTACCAGCTTCCTCATCCCTTAGCAATTCTACCCACATCCTTTGTGGAATTACCTTTGTGAACTGTAACAATACCCCTGCAGTAACAAGTCTCCTCCTTGCTACATATGCCTCACTAAGCTTCTCTCCTTTGAGCTCAATCTTTTAGCATCTCTCTAGTTCTTTCCTTTGGAACCAATTGAGCACTCCTCACTCTAGGTTGTTGCAATCTTCTCACCCTTTTTTGTTGTTATCTCCGCATCATTGTACAAACACACATTCTCCAATCTTCAAATCAAATTAAAAAAACATGTCATCTCATCTTCAAGATATCTGCATGATCTTGTTCCACCATTACCTGCCCTTTAAAAGGGTAGTCTTCTATTCCTTGCATCTGCAAGTTCCAATATTCTGTTATACCTTACCTCTGTGTACCTACTATTTGTCAGGGTAAAATCTGATCGCCCTTACCTACATAAACACTTTAACACATAACTATGTTTATTTCTTTCACATAGAATTTCTTTGTTCTGTTTAACACCAATTGTTTCAATTAGAATTATGCTTTGATACCAAATAATGCAGGGTTACCCCTCAAAAGCCTAAATAATTACATTAATTCACACTTAGGAGACCAACTCCCTTGAAAACACAATACCCTTGTGTCTACTAAAATACAATGACATTATTGGGTTGAATGCTCCTGCATCAGTTTACTTCACTAAAGGAAAATTTTTGACCTAACCTACTAATTCACCTGTGAGATATGCATTCACATTAGGATTGATATTTGAAGGAATCTATAGAGTCACTGGAAGACCTCTTCTAGCATCTAAGTTCATAAAAACAATCATCTGAGCGAGTTATGACACTGTAGGCTGGCTCATCTACACTATGATGCACTTTTGAAGTTAAAGAAATTGGTCTCAGGTATTCCCGATGTTCAAGGTCATCATGATGGATTTTGTCTAGGTTGTGCAAGTGGAAAGAAAACAAGGGGACTATTTCCCTCTAGTAAGAACAAGACAAATGCCATCCTCCATCTCATTCATTTCAATATATGTCATCTGATGCTTGTACATTTTGTTAGTGGGCATATCTATGACATCACCTTTGTTGACCACTTCTCAAGAAAGAAATGGATATACTACCTTAAGAACAAGTATGAAGCCTTTGAAATATTCAAGGAATTCAAAGCCTTGATAAAAAATCAATCAGGAAAGAGAATCAAATTCTTTAGGTTTGACAATGGAGGGGAAAACATGTCAAAGGAATTCATAGCATTTTGCACTTAGAAAGAAGGGATCAAGAAGGAAATGATTGTGCCATATACTTTTGCACAAAATGGTTTGGCTAAAAGGAAGAACAGATCTATAGTAGAAGCTTCCCATGCCATGTTGCATGATCAAAATGTGCCAAAGTTCCTTTGGGCCAGAGCTACATCTACTATTGTATATGTTCAAAACAGGATGCCTCGTCAAGCACTAGAAAACAAGACCCTTAAAGAAACATTCACATGTATCAAGCCTGATATATGCCATCTTTGTGTATTTGGATGTCCCATATATTTTCATGTGCTGAAGGACAAAATGAACAAATTGGAAGCTAGAGGGAGAAAATGTACGTTTGTGGGTTATTGTGAAAATTATAAATCATATAGAATATATATTCCTGGTCGAAATTAGAAATTAGCAAGGACATAACATTCGATGAAGATGAAGCTCTTGGAGAAGCAAGAGATATTCCTCTGCTTCCTCATCCCAAGGAAAAGAATGATGTCTAGGATATTCTAGATGGTCCTTCTATGCCTGATTCTTATATTGATGATGATCCCATAGAGCCTATGGATCCATTAGATCCTCCTCCAATTGATCCTCATACTAGGAAGAGACCACTTTGGCCTCTGTGATACTCTATAGAATGCTGAAAGAAATTTTCCCATTCATAGATCATTCAGAGAAATGAAGAAACCATGCAGGTATCAGGGATATGTTGTAGCCATGAGCACTATGATTCAAGTTGAACCATACTCATTTAAAGAAGCTATAAAATAAGAAGTTTGGAAGAATGCTATGGATGAGGAATATGAATCAATCATGAAAAAATGATGTATGAGATGTTGTACCTAAGCTGGATGGGAAGTCTGTTGTGACTTCAAAGTGTCTTTTCAATCTCAAACATGGAATTAATGGCAACATTGATAAATACAAAGCAAGGTTCATAGCTCAAGGATTCTCTTACAAAGAGGGAGAAGATTGTGATGACATTTTTTTCTCGTGGCTCAATATACAACCATCCTTTCTATAGTTTCCATTGCTCCAAGTTAGGGATGGACTCTTCATTAGATGGATGTAAATACCACATTCCTTTATGGCATGTTAAAGTAAGAAGTATATGTTTAACAACTAAATGAATTTGAAGTCAAAGATTGAAGAACACATGGTTGTAGGTTGAATAAGTCATTGTATTGTTTGAAAAAATCTCCCCAAACTTGGTATGCAAACATTGATAGTTACTTAGTGAAGATGGGATTCACAAGAATCAATGTCGATCCCAACCTTTACTTCAAGGTAGTCCAACGTATGCCATTGATTTTGGTTTATATGGTTACGATCTATTCTTGATAGGTAGTGAGCCTCTTATGATCGCGTTTAAGAGGAAGCTAGACTCTAAATTTGAGATGAAAGACCTTGGTCTTATACACTACTTTTCAGGCCTTGAGGTGTGGTAAAGGCATGGGGAGATTTTCATTTCACAAGGAAAATATGTTGTGAAGCCGCTAGAAATATTTGGAGTGACTGAATGCGAATACATGGTTACACGAATGGAAATTAAATTCAAGAAGTTATGTGGAGAATTTGTAGGAACATACTTGGAAAGTCCATCTAAGTATAGACAACTGATTGGGGCTCTTATGTTCCTTGTGAACACCCATCCGTACATATGTTATGTAGTAAACACATTGAATCAATTCATGACTAAACCCCTCCACACACATTGGATAGCTACCAAACACATATTGAGATATTTTCATGGGTCGATCACACTTGGCCTAAGATATTCTGCCGAAGATGTTTAACTTCATAGATACATTAATGTTGACTGGAAAAGAAATGTTATCAACAGGAAGAGTACATATGGATTTTTTTTAGCCTTGGATCTACCATGATATTCTAGATGAGCAGGAAACAAAAGTTTGTAGCATTGAGCATCATCAAAGCATAATAAATAGCAACTATCATGGCTAGCTGTGAAGTAGTTTGGTTGAGAAGCCTCCTTGGAGATATATTTGAGAAGGTCCTAGACAGTACCGTGATTTACTGCGACAACAAGAGTGGGATCTTCTTGGCATAGAATCCAATGTTTCATGAAAAGTCTAAGCACATTGAGGTTCAATATCACATTATTCGAGACATGGTTCAAAGTGGAGTTGTTAGGCTCCATCACAAATGATAGATGAATAGATTGTAGATATTATCACCAGGGCATTAGTGAAAGGAAAGTTCTTGGTATTCATAGAGTATGTTGGACTGATGGGTGTGGCTCGTCCAGATAAGGGGTAGCGCTGATTGAGGACGCTGAGCCAACTCTTCCTGACCTATTTGAGCTCCCAGGGTCAGGAATAAAGAAAGAGGGATCCTGGGGTTGAGGGATCTCTAGACAATAGGGTACTCCCCTATCTATTATCCATAGGGTTGAAGAATGATTCTCCCTTATCTTTCTAGGGTTGGAGAATGTTTCTCCCCTATCTGATATTTACAGATTATACCCCAGTTGGAATCATACCCATAAGGAGGGCTTGTTGGGGATACCACTCCTCATTTTCCCAACAAGTTGAGAATGTATTTTGGGTGTACGAGCCAAGGTTATTATGATGCAGGTGTTCTACCACATGACTACTAAGAGTCATTGATGGGAAGATCGGTAGGTAATAGGATTGGGTTGAGAGTTACTCCCCTTTTGTGATTCTGAGTTGAGGATGAGCTCCCTGATAAGATTCAAGGGTCGAAGATGTGCTCCCTTGTATGATGAGTTATCCTATTACTCGGTATGGATGGAAGCTATTTCTACCCGATTCTTCTTCTTTTAGATTCGAGAAAGTTTCAACAGATAGAGTTGAGTAGAGATAGTCAATGAATTACAGGATGATTTGAAGTTCAACTAACATATATTGATAGGTGGAATTCTTCTTAGTTGAGAGAGTGTGTTGGTTTTTGAAACTAGGGTAAAATTCCAGAATGGATAGATCAAATGACCAATAAGATGCTTGCATTAAGTTCATCTTTTTGAAAGGACCAAAATCCACCTAAAGATCACCCAATTTGGTCAAGCGGAAGTTAAGTTTTGAATTATTTTATTCATACATGCATTATGGAATGGGTCGGCCCTAACAACATGGGTAAATACTTAGGTCGGCCTTAACCCCAAGTGAAGCCTCACAAAATCCAATAATAGAAGCGACCTCAATCTCATTTAAACACAATGATCAAGATATGTTCTATTCTTCTCTTTTGTCTTGGTTCACACAGGTTCAATGGAAAGAGTTCACACAAGGGTTCGAAATCATAGGCGTAAGGTTTGCTCTAACTTAGGGTTTTCTGATCCCTAGACGCTAGCATAGAAATGGGATTTTCAATCCTTAGACATTGGTACACAAACTTATGGGAGAGTCCAGAAAGACCTAGACGCTTGCACAAAAGCTTAAGGGAGTGCTCAAGGGTTCAGAGGCATATCTGAAGGTGTCGGTCCTCATACGCTCACAAAGAGTAGTCCTGAGAGTGTCCACGCCATCTCGGATGCACGCATATCAACTGGAAGAGAGCGTCAAACGTTTCTTGAGTATATATGGTGGGTTTTACCCCGGATGCATGCATAGCGTCTTCATGAGATCATCTGAGTAGATACATATGCACTCATACAACAGTAGAGAGAGCGTCCAGATATTTTTGGATGCACGCAGATAGTTTTGCTGAGAGCGTCCAAGGTTTTGATCTTGGGTTTATCATTTGGATTTAGTTGGCTTCAATGATCTGGTAGATCTAGGTTTATCTCTGCTATTATATAGATCTGTAGGTCTGTAGATCTGATTTATTAGTATTCGTTGCAAACATATGTATTGGGCTCATTATACTCTTTGTTGAAATATTTTTATGACGATCTATTAAAGAAGAAGATTTGAAAGGGTTCCCCCTTGTGGGATTTTCCATGGTCTTGGACCAATCTATTGTCTCTTATGGTTGTTTTATTATCTTCTTTGTCACTGCATACATTGTTCTTTATTCAATGACATTTATGCTTGATTATACTGCTAATAATTGGATGCATTCCTAATAAAGAAGTAAATTGGACTAAAGTAACCTATACAACATAGAACAATTAGAAAATTTAACACGTAGTTGGACCATGGGAGACCAATATCAATTGTTTTACCATATAACATGATTCACTAGTTATTTATGCAAACTTAACCATCCATACATTTTTACAAGCTAAATGGATATGTGGAGATGAAAATAAAGGAAAACATATTCCAAAACACAAAGCATGCATTAATGATAAAAATAAGCAAATTTTAATCACAACTATAGAATTAGTTTAATGGGTTGTGCAAGAAGATTTATATTTCTAAAAATATAAACTACTTTGCTTATTTGCAAAGTATTTAAGTACACTCAACATGTTAAAGAAAAGATATTACACATCATATACAAATCATATGGCTGCAAAAAATCTTTTTTGCTATATTTGATTATTTTGACGAGGTACAAATTGCAAGAGAATTGGATAATCACTTTTATTCATTGATGCTAGATGAAAGTAAAAATCATAGTTGAAAGAAACATCACACGGTTTTTTCACATTTCTTGGCTCGCAATGGTTAGGGCATCCAATTTCGCAATTTTTAAAACTCGTAATTGTTTATGATGGAAGAGGGAAAACAATGCATGACACGATTGATGATTTAAAGGAAGCAATGGGCCTTTCAAATAAAAGACTGATAACAGTTTCCACAGATGGTGCATCATCAATGATTGGTAGTGAAAATGGTTTTGTTTCTTTTTGCAAAAATTATGATGTACTAATATTTCAGATATTCTTTCTATTTCTCATCATGAAGCTTCAGTTTCATCAAATGCTTAGAAACAAATATCTGAATTATTATTTCGTGAGAAATTAACAAAAAATGTATACTCTTAGGTGAAAAAATCTACTGAAAGAAATAATCGATTTATTGCTCTAAAAGAACTTATGCAACTTGAAAATCTTCAAGCTCTTTAAATCCATGGAGTGAGATGGCTTTCAAAAGAACAATTC
This sequence comes from Pinus taeda, assembly GCA_000404065.3. Taxonomy (NCBI): domain Eukaryota; kingdom Viridiplantae; phylum Streptophyta; class Pinopsida; order Pinales; family Pinaceae; genus Pinus; species Pinus taeda. The sequence continues at coordinate 51,029 of APFE031469472.1, forward strand.
AATGAAAGACTGGTTCTATTGATGTTTCCCATATTGAATTTGAGGATTCATGGTATGATAAGACAAGGATATTTTCTATTCATTTTTGTTTGCATATACTTCTAGATGTAATGTGTTTACTAAACAAGTTGAATGAGAAACTCGAGGAATAGTGTATTGAAGTTACTTCTCTAGGAGAAACCATATATGTTAATATATACACCTTAAAAATGTAGTTCTAGAGCACACTTTATTTACATTTTTATATGCCTACAAATTTAGTTATCTAGAAATTGTTAACAAATAGGGATATTCATAAGCATGAATTGTGATTTATAGTGATTCCACATGTATATAGTGAATTTGTTGATATATTAAAGTAACCATGGAAACCTTACATTGATGGTTTACAAGATAGTTGCAAAGAACTTTGAAATGAATATTGTCATGTTCTAGTAGAGAGTTTGAATGGTAAATTCCCTAATATTTCTTTTCTTAATTTTATAATATTGTTTAAACCTTCTCACTTTATATAAGATGCTGATGGCACATAAGAGAATTCAAATTGTTGGTTTCTAAAGATTTCTCAACAATTATGACATACCAACTATGACATACTTAATGTGAGAGAGATGAAAACAAAACATTATTTTATTTTGAAGCTTGGTTGAAAGAGTTACACACTCTTCTTGTTAATTGTGAGGGGTCATCCATGAAAAATGCTTGGAATATTTTTTGTGTCATTGAAATACATACAAAGTTTTCAAAAATGTCAATGTTTTGTTAATCAATGATTAACATAAGTGAAAGTATAGTAACATTTGGTAGATGATTCTCAAAACAAACAAAACATACTCAAAAATTTAACAGAGAACAAAAATATCATTGGATATATTATATGCCTTGACGAGGCTAATTAAATGGAAGAGGATATATGCTATTTAGAAACGTAATAAAAAATCTTAAATATTGAAAAATATATATATCTTTCATCTTTTTAATAGTGAACATTTTTAATTTAATAATATTATATTCAATATAATGGCCTAATGAAAAATCTCTCATGAAATGATGAAATATATTAAAAACAATTAAATAAATAAATAAATACATGCATGCTTGATGAATGAGATTACACGTCGAATTTATAACCTACATGGGCATTAACAGAGATTTATCTTCATCTTATCAATAGTGTTGTATTCCTTACTATATACCACACACAAATCTTTTATATGAATTTTTTTTTATTTAGTAATATTATATTAAATGTAATGTCATCGTAACATTTTTTTTAAGTTAATAACAAAAATAACCGAAAGGAAAAGTTTAAAATCCTCATTTGTAAACAAAAAAAAATTGCTTGGTCAACCAAACTACACGTCAAAAAAAATTTGCTTGTGTCAACCAAACTACACGTCAAATGAAGGAGACAGAGTATTAACAGTCCACGGGTACTTTCATATATGTCGCCAAGTTACCGTGGGCAGCATGGAGGTGTCGTTGCCTAACTTGCCTTGTTTTCCAGGTTACCAAAGACAAGCCAATTGGGAACTATACTTTCCTTGTTTCCGAAATCAGTGAAGACAAGTACATATTATCCAAGTAGGGAGCCTACAATCCACATATAACACACAACATTTTTTATTCCTCTCCCATGTCAAGCGAAGGAATCCTTCTAAGGATAATTCCGGGTGTGTTTGTTGTTTAGAGGAAGATACAAGGAGAAATAAATGGAGAACTAGAGGCCTTATGTAGAATTTTTTTTGTGGCATGGCCTAGGCCATCTCATACCACTGGTTGAGTTTGGAAAGCAGTTGACACTTAACTATGACTTTTCTGTGATCTTCATTACTCCCAAGTGGATGACGAGAATCTTTCATAGCCAAATGGAATATATGTAGCCCCTAACGTCTTTGTGCTTATCTTGCCTGATCCAGTTCTCTACTCATGGAGAAGACTAAAATGTTTTTGGAAGCTTCTCTCATAACCTTCTTCTTTACTCTATGTGTGTTCAATTAGAGTAATAGAAACCTAAGTCACACGACACGTCCCCCAGGGTCCTGTGTCCCATATTTTATGTATTGGACACGAAAACGGCCCTAATACATGTCGAATATGATTTTTAACGTGTCATGAAAACTTGAATACGTATTCTACGTTTTCCGTTGTGTCCTAAATTTCAAATACACGTATTTGGTTTGTAGAATACGTTGCCCTAACGTATTTCGACATGTTGAATACGTATTGCGAAAAAAACATAATTTAAGGCCCACACTTTGGTCTAATCTTATTTACTTTTGACCTTATCTAATGTAATCCTAACTAATCTTGATTAACTATTGACAGTTGTGCAACGTGCTTGTGCTTCTACTTAGTTTCACATATAGAATTGAATGTTAATTAATTGCAATTCAAGCAAGCTGTATGCACATCTGATTTCATCAAAATTGCAGTCACTAGATTTACCTGACTAAATCTCTAAATTTGAAACTCCAGCAGATTAGCCTCTCTTCTGAAATGGAAATCCGAAAGTGATATGTTACATCAGTTGAAAACTCACAAGTTAATACTAAAAAGATGAAAATAAAAAAGAATGATCTTGAGACTCTAGTAATCCTTGCATGAACCTAAATTGTAATTGGGCCTTCAA
>APFE031469472.1:54888-80987 GCA_000404065.3 Pinus taeda
TATATATATAAAACGTGTCCCCCATGTCCTGTTTCCAGGTTGTTGCGTTTCATATTGAATACTCGTATTTACGTGTCCTCCGTGTCTCGTGTCCTCGTGTCATGTGACTTAGATAGAAACTGCACACAACTTTATCGTTTAATTACCAATGAGAGATATTTATACAAATAGAAGAAGCTTCTGGATCACCTAGACTGTCGGCGGCAATGGCTTCTTCAAGAAGCTAAGGAAAGATTGGCAAACTTCGAGACATATTTCCTAGTGCATTTAATGTGGTTGGTTTGGAATTACTATTTATCTAACACTCTCCCTTAATTCCAAGCTTATGAAAAAACACAAAATACACTATAACATAAGACACATACATACTCTTAATTGACATGTTTGCTGGTTCAAGTCTCAGCTAGGCTTACAACATAATTTTGATTTTCTACAACACATAAATTAATTATAAAAAAAAACAAAATTTTCCTTCCCAAGAGGCTTAGTGAATATGTCAGCGACATTCTCATTTGTATTAAAATATATTAAGTCAACTTACTTTGATTGGACCTTTTCACTTACAAAATGATATTGTGTGTCTATATGCTTTGACCTTGCATGATATACATGATTTTTCGCCAATTTTATGGTGCTTTTATTATCACATATAATCGCTGTAGGTTCTTGTTGACCTTCACTAACGTCTTTAAGCATCCTTCTAATCCATATAACTTCACAGGTGGAACTACAAAATGCTTTATACTCTGCTTCAGTTGATGACAATGACATTGTTAGTTTTTTCGTACTACTCCATGATAGAGCTCTTGATCCTATATTGAACACAAATCCAATGGTGGATTTATTGTCATCCCGATTTCCAGCCCAATTAGAATTAGAATGACCTATCAATTCAACATTACCATCATCAGTATATTCAATACCAAAATTGATAGTTCCATTTAAATATTGAAGGACCATTTTTGTAGCTATCCATTGGCTTTCACGAGGCTTAGCCATGAATTGACTAAGTATGTTAACTGCATAAGCAATATCTAGTCTGGTGGTAGTAAGATAATTTGGGCTTCTCACTAATTTTCGATACAATGTTCCATTCACCTCTTTTGCTCCGATGGAGTACTCACGACTTTACATCTTTTCATATGAAATCTCTTTAGTACCTCATTTGTATATTTTCTTTATGTTATTAAAGTGCTTCCATTATCTCTCCATACTTCAATACCTAGACAATAGTGCATTCGTCCAAGATCCTTCATCTCAAAATCTTGTGATAACTTCTTTTTTATATCCTTAATCAATTTATCAGTACTCCCTGTTATTATTATATAATCAACATATATAGAGATTAATACTATATCTCCATTTCTATCCGTCTTAATATACAAATTAGGATCAGTTTTAGTTTTGTTAAATCCTTGTTGAAAGAATAATTTGTCAATTTTCTCATACCAAGATCTAGGTGCATGTTTTAGTCCATATAGAGCCCTTTTTACCTTGTAGACAAGAGGTTATTGTCCCTTCTTTACAAATCCTTTTGGTTGAACAAGATAAAATCTCCTCTTTTAAGTTGTCATTTAGAAAAGCTGACCTCGCATCTATCTAATGTAGCTTCCAATCATATTTAGTTCCAATGCTATCATTATTATGATTGTGTTCATTTTTGCAACCAGAGCAAAGGTATCTTCATAATCTATACCATCCGTTTGTGAATAACCTTTTGCAACTAATCTTGCCTTATACTTGTCTATGCTATATCTACATTAAATATTTTCTTGTATAACCATTTTGATCCTATAGGGAATTTATTTTTAGGTAATTATATTAATTCCCAAGTTTCATTTTTCATTATAGAGTCATATTCTTCTTTCATAGCTTCCATCAATTCTTTATGATTTTTAGCTTGTTCATAATTTAAAGGCTCAAAAACAATCATTACTTGAGACATTAAAGCATAATATTTATACTTGATAGGGGTTTCAATCTATTGTGTTGACCTTCTTAGAGGTTCATTACACTGTGGAGTACCTTCTTCTCTTCTTCTTCTCTTTGGAGTGCCTTCATGACTTATTTGTGGACTTTGACTTATTGAAATGTCTTTTGGAATATCCAAGATTTTTTGAGATGATTCAACAACTTATTCTTCTTCTTTTAAGTTGTCATAAGGAGGATTCCATACATTATGTTCATCTTCTTTTATTTGTTTATCCGCATGCTCATGAAATATAACATCTCTACTTGAAAATACCTTATGAGTACTTGGATCATACATTTTATATTCTTTTTGGTTAGTACAATATCCAATAAAAATGCATTTGATAGCTTTGGCATCTAATTTTCTCCTATCCTCTTTAGGAATATGAGAAAAGGCCTTGCATCCAAATATCCTTAAATGACTAACTTTAGGTTTAAAACCATAAAATGCTTCAAATGGTGTTTTGTGCTCAATATATTTTGTAGGGATTCTATTTTTGAGGTATAAAATTGTATTAATAGCTTCAGCATGGAAACTATTAGAACGTCCTTTACTTTTTAACATACTACAAGCACATTCAACTAATGTTCTATGCCTTCTCTCAACTACTCCATTTTGCTGAGGTGTATGTGGTACTATAAAATATTGCATAATTCCATTTTCATTGCAGTGTTTGACAAAAGCTCATGAAGTTTACTCACTACCTTTATCCGATCAAAGGATTTTAATGCTCTTTCCTATTTTATTTTCAACCATATTCTTGAAGTCTTTAAAATGTAAAAACACACCGCTTTTATTTCTTATAAAGTACACCCATGTGTATCTAGTGCTATCATCAATAAATATAAGAAAGTAATATGCTCCACCAAGTGACTTAGTTTGGATTTGACCACATACATCAGTATGCAATAATTCAAGTATTTCAAGTTTTCTTCTATTTTCATGCACAAGAAAGTCTTCCCTATGTTGTTTCCCTAGCGCACAACCTTCACATTCAAAGTGTTCACCTTTAATATTTGGAAGGCCTTCTACCATAATTTTATTTTGTAATAACATTAGGTCATTATGATTTAAGTTTCCCTACCTTTGATGCTAAGGCTCTATATTTTTCATTCATGTTGATGCAAAATCTTGATGCCCATTATTTGTTACATCCAACTTGTACAATCCTCCAACTCTCATTCCTTTTGCAACAATCTTGTTTTTGTCTTGCAGATCATTTACCAAACAATGTGATTTCACAAATTCAACTTTTAGATATTGATCTATAATAGTAGAGACTTAAATTATGTTCTTCTTTAATCCTAGAACATACACTACATTTTGAATTATTTTTTCTTGTCCATTAGGCATTGTAACACTCATATCACCATATCCTTTAATTTCATGTGATCTATTATCTCCTAACGAGATGTGTGCACAATTATTAACTTCATCATGTTGACACCTAATCATAGGGATTGGGTGAACAACTGTAATTAATGTAAATAAATAATAGAGAAGATAGAGAGTCATTGAGATATGAACCGAACAATCTCTCCATCTTGTATATAATAATGAAAAACCTGAATGACTAATATAGAGTTTTGATTTGAGGAGTTACCTCTTGGTTTGACATGGTATCAGAGTAGGCGCCATTTTTTGGCTTCCCTTTTAATTTGTAACTCCTATTCTCTTTTGCCTTTTTTTTTGCATCTTTTGCAGGCTGACATCTCTATCAAAACGCTATAAAATATCATTCATTGTTGTTGTGTCGAGTGGTGCATTGAAGCTAAAGGCACTGCAGTGACTTGGATTTCGATCCCTTGGGCCAGATCTCAAATGCTATAAACCCACATATATAAATATCGCCAGGTCCGCTTTTAATCGCATATCGCAAGTCTCCTTGCCTTGATCAATACCATTGCATGTTTGCAATGTGATCATACCCTTCATTAAAATTTTCAAATCGGGACTTTTTCACTGTATATCTTTTTCATATTCACATTGTGATGTTGTAACCTACTCAGACACAATTCCTGAGGTTTAACTTTATCAAGTTTGCTCTTTGCCGTTGATTTCCATCCTAGGATCCGATGGATGACATTGATTTCGGGTGGCCTACATGCATGGGAGTTACCTGCCCGAAATGAGTGGTTTTTCTCTCTCCTCTAGTTGCTACGTGTCATCCATTCAATGGAATCGGGCGCTCTCCTCTAAAAACCACTTACCATTTTTCATCCGCCTGAAATCCCACTTATCGCTTTAAAACCACCCTTAGTCTTGGTTAATGCCTTGACTTGATTCACTTTCGATGACCGTTGATCTTCTACCATCAACGACTCCACGACTTGGCTTCTGATGACGTTGATTCCTTTCCACTTGAACGAAAGCTCATCTCTGTCATTCATCTCTTAACACCATTCATCTCCGTCATTCATCTCTTAAACGTCAAACTCTAGTATATGGGTGAAAGAAGGAGATACCAGGTTGAACGTTGTTGGTATAACAATATGCATTCAATCATATCTATTGTGGGAATAGTTCTCACTGGCAAGGAGAACTATCCTGAGTGGTCCCGAAAGATAAAACACACTCTCATTTTTAATGAGCTATGGAAAGAAGTTTGTGTTGGACAAGGAGACGAAGCACCAGAACAACCTACCTTAGACAAGGAGCTCACAATTTGGGAAAATAAGAATAGTAAGGCCTATGCATTAGTTTCAGCATCCATAAGCAAAGAGGTGAGTCGATATATTTCACCATTTTCAAATGCTTTCAAAGCCTTACAAAATCTGAAGGAACTCTATGACTCACACTCTGCACTTGAGGTTGTTCAACTCATGATTAAACTCTTCACCCTTGAATTACAAAATAATGATCCTCTTTCTCTTGCATCCGAAGTAAAATCTATAATGCATGATATAAAAGTCACTAAGGTTGAATTGGATATTCATCTGATCGCCTTTCTCAAGGCACTTTATCCTACTTACTCCAATTATCTTGAGTCATTACAAGCAAATGGAAATCTCAACGATATTAGCTTTGACTCCCTTGTGAAAAAAATTTCGGAAAGAGAGAAAGCTTTTGGGAAGAAGACAGCCCCTGAATCTTTTGAAGAGGCTGTGTGCCTTGCTCATAAAGAAAATAATCTTGCCCAAGATTCTTCTAGAGGAAGAGGTGGTCGAAGAGGAAGATTGAGATATTTCAGAGGCAGGGGGGCAGACACTCTCAAGGAGAAAAGTTAGATTTGCACTGGGTACATTGTAAAAGAGATGGATAACATGATGCATCCACATGCAAGTTACCTTAGGACAAAATTGAGCAACAAAGAAACCAACCCAAAGGTAAAACTAATGACAAATACAAAGGTAAAGCACCTGAATTCGCTCACTATGTTGTGGCACAATGTAATTTGAGTAAATGAAGACATTTAATGCTTCATTTGCTTCTTCGAACAATGATTGGTTGCTTGATTCAGGAGCAACTTGCCACATGACTTTTAGAAGAGATTCTTTTGAAGAATTTACTGACAATGTTGATGGAGCAGTATACTTTGCAAACCAATCAAAACTCAAGCCATCAGGGCTTGACACAATCAGGCTTAAATTGCCTAGTCTTCCAAACTTTCTTCTACATCATGTTCTATATCTCCCACAGCTGAGGAGAAACTTGCTATCCTTGGTCCACATCTACTAGCAAAGTCACTCCATTCATATGTTTGATGGCAAGCTTGAGGTGAGAAAATAATCTGACCACTCACTTGTCATGACAGGGATAGAAGAAGAAAGGCTTCTCAAGCTGCAGGGTACCTCTGCTCGTGCAAAAAATTTCTCATATAATTCTCATTATGAAGAAGGTACATTTCCATCAATTTTATTATCGCATGCTATATTTGGACACTTGAACTATGACAACCTCCGCTTGTTGAAGAAAAATGGTGTTATTGGTTTTCCTACAATTCCTATGAAACTTAAGCAATGTGATGCTTACATTTTGTGAAAGCATAGAAAATAGTCTTTTCATGATTCACATTCAAGAGTACATAGAAAACTTGAACTCATTCATTCAGATTTATTTGGTCCAATGCTTGTTCCTTCTGCAAATGGAAATAAATATATGATGATATTTATTGATGACTACACCAGAAAGTGTTGGGTTTATTTATTGAAGAACAAATATGATGCTTTTCAAACATTCAAGAACTTTCATACATGGATTGAAAATGATGCAAAATCTCATATTGGCTCTATTCACACTGATAATGGAAAAGAATACACTTCAAATGAATTTGAAAACTATCTTTGCCAACAAGGGATCAAACATCAAACAACTATGCCTTATAATCCCGAACAGAACAGTGTAGCTGAAAGAATGAATAGGACAATATATGGTATGTTCCATGCTTTTCTTCAAAAATGTAAAAATGACGTTTTGGGCTGATGCAGTTCTATGTGCTGTATATATAAAGAATAGATGTCCATCTAATTCTATTAGAAACAAGACTCCTTATGAAATGTGTTATGGGCACATTCCTTTGGTAAAGCATCTCAAGGTCCTTGGTTCCACCTGTTATGCCTTGATACCAAAGGTACATAGAAACAAACTTGGTGCAAGAATTCGTAAGTGTATCTTCCTAGGGTATTCAAACACCTCCAAAGCATACCATCTCTATGATGAAGTCAACAAAAAGTTTGTTGTATCTAGAGATGTAATCTTTCTTGAATCATCCAAAACTGACAATTTTTTTGAGTGGCAACTTAATTGCTTGGATAGATTCACAAATGCAAAATCATTTCAAGAATTTGATAATCATATTCCACATCTTGAAGGGGGGATTCCTATACTAGATCAACCTGTGGAATATTCCTCTGAAGCACTCTCTCCCCTGCATGAAACTTCAACAACAGATGATACTTTGAGTGATGTGATTGACAAAATTCGGAGACTCAATCTTGATTCAGTCCCAACTCAATCAATGGAGCAGCCTGGACCATCTGAGAAAGGTCCCCCAAAGTGGCTGGCAAAGACACTTGAAAGTGTTCATCCTAATGAGGTTGGAAAGGTAGGAACTAGAAATTCAAACCAACAAAATGGAGGTGATGTAGATGACTCTGATTCACCTGTTGATATGGATGTTTCTTATGATTGTGAATTGAATTTGTCTACAGATTTTGAACCAAATTCCTTCAAAGAAGTTGCTTCTCATGATGAATGGAAAGAAGCGATGCAAAAGGAGTATGATGCCCTGATAAAGAATGGCACTTGGAAGTTGTTTGATCCTCCATTGGGAACCAAACCAATTGGCTACAAGTGGGTCTACAAGAACAACTATAAAGATGATGGCTCACTTGAAAAGCACAAAGCTAGGCTTGTGGCAAAAGGTTTTGCACAGAAGGAAGGGGTCGATTATGAGGAGACTTTTCCCCCACAACAAAATGGGCTACCATCCAGACACTTTTTTCCCTAGCAGCTTAGAATGGTTGGAAAGTCCATCAAATGGATGTAAAAACTGCTTTCTGTAATGGAGATCTAAAAGAATTTTTTTTTTATGTCCTAGCCTGAAGGATTTGCTGTGAAAGGACATGAACATAAAGTATGCAAACTTGTGAAATCCTTGTATGGCCTCAAACAAGCACCGCGAGCCTGGTATGAAAAAATAACTGAGCATCTTCTGAAACTCAATTTCAAACATTGTGATCTTCATGATGCAACTTTGTCTGTCAAGAAGGTTGGAAAAATAGTTGTATATATTCTTGTGTATGTAGATGATCTTTTGATAACAGGGGACAATGAAAACTACATTTCATCCATAAAGAAGGAATTGAAGAAAGGTTTTGAAATTACTAATTTGGGCTATGTTCATTACTATCTTGGTATTGAAGTAACTCAACATCCGAAGTCCATATTCCTTTCTCAAAAGAAGTACATTGGAGATCTGTTGAACAAGTTTGGCATCACTGAATGCAATCCTATGACTACTCCAATGGAACAAAACTTAAAACTCACATCCATTGAAGGAAAAGAATTTGAGGATGCAACAAAATATAGATAGCTTGTAGGAAGTCTCAACTACCTAACCACTGCTAGACCAGACATTTCGTTTGTTGTTGGAATCCTCTCCAGATTTATGCAAAATCCTTGTGAGGGGCGTTGGTCTGATGCAAAAAGAGTTCTAAAGTACTTGAAGGGAACTCAAGACTTTGGAATCAAGTATGCACAGGTGGGCGACTTCAGCTTGATTGGATACTCTGATTTAGACTTCGATGGAAACAAAGAAACTGGGGTGTCTACTTCAAGTTATGCTATGAGTCTTGGATCAAGAGTTGTCTCCTGGAGATCACGCAAATAATCAGTTCCAACAGATTCCACAATAGAGGCAAAATATGTGGCAGCAGCTGAGGCAACAAAAAAAATTGTGTGGCTCAAGAAAATTCTTGAAGATTTGCAAGTAAAACAAATGCAATCGACTCCACTCATGATTGATAATACCTTTGCAATAAAGTTGGCCAAGAACCCAAAGTTCCATGATCGAACAAAGCACATCAATACTAAATATCAACTGATTCGACATCATGTTGAGGCCAAAACAATCCATCTCTGCCATTGTTCCACTAATGAGAAAATTGCAGACATCTTCACCAGAGCACTTGGAAGAGAAAAGCTTGAAAGGTTCAGAACGATGCTTGGACTCACCAACATCCCTTCAGATTAAGAGGGGGAATGTTGACACCTAATCATAGGGATTGGGTGAACAACTGTAATTAATGAAAATAAATAATAGAGAAGATAGAGAGTCATGGGGAGATGAACCGAACAGTCTCTCCCTCTTGTATACAATAATGAACAACCTGAATGACTAATATAGAGTTCTAATTTGAGGAGTTACCTCCTGGTCTGACACATCATAAGTGTCAAACCAATCGATTTTGCATGGCATATGAATTGATGCACCAGAATCTATAAACCAAGCATTCGTCCTTAGTTTCCACTAATAAAGCAACATTTGACACAAAAAATTTAAGATTTGTAAATTAATGACTAATTGCTTCATATCTATCAACATAATTTATTGAATGTCTTCTTTTTTAAAATTGATTAGACCTTATTTTCATGCAATTTTTAGCAAAATGTCAAAGTTTTCCACATAAATAACACACATCATCTCTACTTGATTGGGAATTTGTCCTTGGTAAAGGTGTAACTTGAAATTATTTTAACTATGGAATTTTTCCTTCATTTTTCTCCCACTATTTTCCTTTGAAGGATTTCCTCCCTTTAGCCATCAATTCTAAATCTGAATTGGGAGATTTCTTATTAAGATTTCTTCTCCACTCTTCTTCTTGCATAAGTATACCTACCAACTCATCAAACGTAGGATCCTTCTCTCTAGTTGAAAGACTAGTGATAAACATCTGATATTCATCAAGGATTCCATTCAATGTCACAATAACTAAGTCTATACTAGATATTGTTTCACCAATGTCACCTAATTTATCCTTTAGATCCTTAATTCTAGAAACACAACTTTTGATACTTTCATTTTCTTCCATCTTAATTGAAAGAAGCTTATTCTTGAAATACAATATTCGATTTTTAGTCTTCATTTCATATAATGTTTTTAGAGTATCCCATGTCTCCTTGGATGTTTTTCACTCTCTAATGTGTGGAATAATATTGTCCTTAATGGAAATCCACAAAGGCACCTTCGCTTTGTTTTCTCATCGCTCCCAATCTTGAATTGCAACATCTATAGCTTAAGGGGGCACTGGCTTGACTTCAGCTGTAGACACAATCATCCATATATTGTATCCTTCCATCAAATTTTGCAACGTGAACTTCCAATTTGCATATTTTTCACCATCTAACTTGTTAGATTCAGATAAATAAGATTCTTCCTATACATTAGCCATGGTATTAATCTTATGAATCCTCCAATTATTAAAGACCAATAAGTTTAATGGCTCCTTAATCACAAATAATAACACTTCAAGCACAAGTCATAAAATTTTATTAAGCTTCACAACTCACCATTTCACCATTCATTGCATCCTAGCTCCTTGACTTCATTAGTTCTTTACAAAACTTCATATAAAACAAAAAACAATGATTTTCATAAACTTAAAAACCACAAAGTATTCCCTCAAATCACAAAAAAACCCACAAACAACAACCGCAACTAGTTTTTTTTATTTACTTAGTTCGAACTTCCAAAACGTAAAATATCCCACTTTTAGACTACCAGATCTTCAGCTTAATTCCAAATAAAACCATTTTTTTTTTTCTCTTTTTAGAATACCAAATTTATAACTAGGAAAGGTATGACCTTTAGAATATATGGATTAAATATAGTACGACTGATTTATAAAAATATTCAAAGTATGGTTTTATCCTTACTCACACCTTGTATCAGTGAAGGCTCTTTTGAGCTTGAGACTCAACAAGCAACAAATCTTGGTCAAGAAGTAGCAAATTTGTCTCGTTGTCACTACAACAACTCTTTCCTCCAAAAGCTCTCTCAATCACACTATGCAGTCTCTAGACAACAACAAAACTCTTCATACACAGTAGTCAGGTCAGTGCCCTTCACAATAACCGTTATTCACTGCACACTGAATTCATTGAGACACACCCTCAATGCTCAACACAACAGTCTCTCAAGAGCTCACACATCGATCTTTCATATTGATCACTTACAGAAAACCTCATGCGCTCGACATTGAACCTATCTTTGATACCAAATCAAAGTAACACAAACTGAATACAACTTGATCATTTGATTACCAATGACAGATATTTATACAAAGACAAGAAGCTTCTGGATTGCTTAGACTGTTGGTGGCGATGGATTCTTCAAAAATATAATGAAATATCCAGAAACTTTGAGACAACATTCCTCGTGCATTTCTCTGAGACAATTTTCTTGGTGCATTTAATGCGGCTAGTTTGGAATTATTGTTTATCCAACATGTTCATCGCCAATATTTTCTCCACAACCATGTTCGATGTCACTACAAAACTAGACATAACTTCTTACATATTCTTCACTTCTTCATATTCTGTCCTCTACATCATGCTATACCTTCCCACACTTCTCCAAGAAATTCTTTAAAGACATCGATTTCCCATTGAAGTGTCGGGAATTTCGCCAATTCCTGGGAGATATATGTTGAGCCACCTTCAAGACATATTTGATAATGTTTCATTCAACCAATTCCTCCAACATTCCTCTTGAATTCGAGCAGCACACAAAATTCTCTTAATTCTTGCCATGATATGGAGGCGGATCAAGTAAAATCTCTTGTGGAAGGAAAGGTTTTGAATTCTTCTCAAGTGCCCTCAATTTATCTGGTTGACCCTATTGTAACTTCATCTTTGGTAGAATTTGAACCCGATGAAAAGTGCCTGAAATAGCTAGATGGGAAACATGTGTCGTCAGTTCTATTCATTTCCTTTGGGAGCAGAGGCACTATGCCATATGATCAGATTAGGGAATTTTCTTTGGGGATCTAAGCAAGTGGGAAGCGACTCATTTTTGCATCGTGAAGGCCACCTCCTCCATCAATTAAATACGACAATTATTTATCCACCATGTCGGGCGATGGATAAATGAGGCATCTTCTACCTGATGGATTCAAGAATCGAACCAAGGGTCGAGGACTCGTGGTTCCTTCATGGGTTCTTCAGATACATGTTCCTTCTCATCCATCCACCGGTGGATTACTTTCTCACTACGGATCGAACTCAACACTAGAATTAAGTTGTTGTTATTATTATTATTATTATTAAAAGCATGGAAATTAGTTATTATTGATGAAGATTTACCTCCACTTTACCTTACCTAATTATTTTATTTGCAATACCATGGTAAAATACCATGGCTTATGAAGACCACATGCCCAAAAAACCATAACTCATTTGATATGACACTTTTTCAAATGACCTTTTGGTTAATTAGTCAATTTAATCAAAGGAGCAAAGAAGGGGATAAAATTTCAACCTTTTCTTTGTGTACATGTTCAGTGGAGGTTAAACATTTTCCATCCATCTATTAATTATTGATAATTAAATTAAAATTATCAGAACCTCATTTCAATAATCATTATGTAGATGGTAGATATTTAATCTCCATAGAATATTCTAGAATATTTTTAGTGGTAGTCATAGATAAAAGGTTGATACTTATCTCAAAGTACTTATGCCCTTTCTAACCTTTTAATTATATTTATTAATTTAAAAAAATTGTCATATGAACATGAGTTACATTTTTTTTGGTATATGGTATTACTAAGCCATGGTATTGGTCCATGATATCAGAACAAAGGCTATTTGCAAGTTAAACATTTACATGATAAAGTGGGGTTGAATCTCCATAGTTAAGAATCTTTCTACATGTTTTTTAAATGTATGTATATGTTTAACTCATATATTAATTATTTTAATGCAAAATGGAGTTTGTTTAGGCGGTTGGGTATAATGGTTGTTATCTCTCTCGCCAAGGTTTAATTCTTCATGAGAGACATGAGAGAGGAAATATAATATGTAATATATTAATTCTTTTCATGATTAACATTGATAATAATAGTTTAAAATAAAGTTAGCGATAATTATGGTGAGAATATGTTGAACTACTCCAGAATTACTTGTTTTAAAGACATAAATGCAACAAAAATAAATATTTAACATAAAACCAACATTGAATAAGGTGCCTTGCCTTTTATTTTCTTATGTTATGGTGATTGTAATATAAATTACAAATGTTTACATACTTGACATAAATATATGAAATATTATGGTCTTTTTATAACAATTTACATTATGTTTTTCTCTTCGTGTGTGTTAGCATCTCCTACACTCTCCTATTCACACTATACAATTAACAACATCTATTGAAAAAGTGAACATTTTTCCGTAACTTGAGAAAATAAATGTTGAAAGGAGTGATCTTAGATTAGGGAGCTCACAAGGCAACATACACTAGAATTCTAACCACATCAAATAGGTCATACCTTGGCCTCTCTATTGTTGCATCAGATGAAGATATCCTAGGATAAGGAGACATAGGCCAATGGTGAATTGCCCATTGATTTAGTGACTCACCCTATCAAGACTCTAATACAATGGACAAGAACACACTAAACAAAGATAAATACAAAATCCATGAAGTTATTCCTACCCACATGAATTGTAGAGATGAAATGAAGGGAAGGTAAGATCAACATGGATCATGATTGCATCATCGATCTCAATTAATAAGTCATATTGGGAGGTGAATTATAGGATATTTAAAGTTGCATTATTATAGAGCGAGTTTTCTTACCATAATATTTCATCATGATAGTTACTTCCTTATCTCTCACACTTCACAATTCTGATGTGATCACTCATAAGTTTTCTTTTTTTGTGGAAGGAAACTCATTGAGGAAACCTTTAAATCGCTTTGGGATTGAAATATGGCCCTTCAATTTGGAGAAGGATTTCTCCTTAACTCTACCACTCAAGGTCACTTTAGCAATAGGTTATTAAGCTTATTGGCTAGATTTAATTGGTATCAAATGAAATTGGTTTGGAATGGAAAATAAGAGACCATTGGGCATGGATTCTTTAATAGAAAAAGATGTTATCCATAGGTTATATGAATAACTTTAGCAAAGGAAAGATATATTACGGTCTTTTAGACAAATCATCATTGAGATATGGTAGGAGAAAGTAGGAAATAAATACCAAAAAGAAAAGTTCTATGATTTATACTAATGATATCTAAGCTAAAAACACATGAGTAATTTGAAAAACATGAATTTCAACATTCAAGAAGAACTCTAATTCATTTATCTTTTTCTAGATATAGAAGACTCAATGATCAGAGTTTTTACAAAGGAGAAATTAAGCACAGTAGAAAAATTTACATAAAACCATTCACACATGAATCTCTGATGATTTACACATGTAATCCTTCTTATGGCAAATTATATTAATATCAAAGGTAAATACAGGGTCTGTTTTTTCTCAAAATTATGAACCCTTGTTCTATCTTTCCAAATAGCTTTATAGAAAACTGTTTACAAACTTAATCCATGATTCTAGGAAAAATTAGTTACAAACTATTTTTAGAAAATATAGCTTATCTCTTATGATAAATATAATATCTTTTTACAAAGATAAATACTTGATGTGTTGTCTCTTGAGTTCATGATACATGATAAAATGCTCGAAAATAAAGTGGAGTTGTAGCTGATAGACTACTAAAGAAAAGGAATGAAAACAAGTAACTGATATGCTCTTGTAAAATCTGGTAATCCCATGACGTGTGCCTCAAAATTATGCTCACATATTCATCGCTATGCTCGAAATAGTGCATCTCCGTAGACATCTAATCTAATGCTCAAAAATGATATCAACTATGTAAACATGTTCTCTGGATAACTTTAACAAAACTGATCTTTTTATCGTTGTCAAAATCCTGCAAAATATATGGGAACTATCAAAATAATTGGAAGTATATATTGGGAGGAAATCTTGTACCAAAACAGAGAAAAAATGGCGCTGGCAAAATAATTTTCAACGTAGAACAGAACAATCTAGTGCTGACAAAACAATTATCAGCGCTCTATGTGAAATTGTCAAAAAGGGACGCCGACAAATTAATTGGAAGCATGGTTTAAAAAAATTCATTTGAGATGCTCTACCTCCCTTAGTAAAAGGTCCACTTCATCTGTTTGATTTTTTTTCACCTTTTTTAGTCTTTCTTGCCTTGACCTTGGCTCTCAACTTCTACTTCTTGGAACTAGAATCCCTTTCTTCTTTTATCACCATATCCTTTAATGGTGAATCATTTAACTTAATAACTCGATTTACTAGGGTAAGGTTTTGTTTCAGTTTAAACTTGAGTCTGAGATTGTTTACCGATGTATAATGGGGCTTTTGAATCCCATAAATTTCATCCAGGATAGATTTCTTTTTCCTCTTCTTTTACACTATGTCAAATTTTCCTCCCCTATTTCACTAGGCCTTCTTCTACAACCTCAACCAGTTCATTTGTTCTTAACGGTATGCAACCTCGACTTGCTCTAGTGCTTAGGGAGGGCTCAAGGTTCTCCCTCTCATTGTTCTTTTTCCGTTTCTAGTATAAAACCTTTTCAATGTAGGTACTGGAACATGGGTTTCAGGTTGTGACACCTTCCATTTACTTCTGGATTGAATGGAAGAGGATTCCCTTGAGGATTTAACAGTTTTCACAACACCCTTATGTTTCCTTCGTTTCCTTTTTTTAGGCTTATTGTTTACTGTCTCAATGAAACCTTCCTAGAAAAGAAATGATCCAACGTTCTATTTATTTTCTTCAAATGATCAAAAAATAGAAATTTAATCAAGGCTTTATAAAAAATAGAGGATTTTTGCCTCGCTCGAACATAGCCGACATCTTTCTCAAGCTCATAAAAAAAATATGGCATATTCATACGTACTTGCCCAAAAATGTGTGCTAAAAAATTAAATTGGTACATACCCATTATGTGGTATCACCCTTCACAGGTGAAATATCTTTGAATATCATTCAAAGTCTCACGCCACTATTTTTTAAGCTAGGACCTCTACACAACTGGTATCCAGGGTTCATATCTATGCTCATCTTTGAGGAAATATGGAATGTCGATACCTGCTAGAGTTTCATTGTTGAACCGTCACTCTCGATTGATCGAGAGGTCAGTTTCCTTTGAAGTCATTTTCTCTATGACTGAGAAGGAAATTTGAGTGATGCTAACATTTCACCATGAAACCTTTCTGTAAAAGCTTGAGCCACTCCATTTTGATAGGCATCACATCTGAAAGATAATTCTTCCCATCTTGTCTACCGAAATTGTTCCAAGGGTTTTGGGATGGCTTCAAGGATCTTAGGGCCTCCTGGCTCTCCTCTCTATAAATGACCGCCTTTCCCCATGGTTGCTAACAAGAGACCAAAAAATCTGTGGATAATGTTGAAATGGTGCTATGTCATCAAGAAACTGATTTGTTGCCCATTTGGTTAGAACAATAATGAAATATATGCCTTATGCCTTAAATAATCACCTCCGTCACTCATCTGCAATGAAATCATGATGACTAGATGCCAAGCTTGGGAGAGAATCATATCAACTATCAACCCAATACTCCGCAACAATCATCAAATCATGTCATTGACATTTGAATTTTTAGTGAAAAATGTTACTGAATAATAGGCTACGATGATTATTAATTTGTCAACACTTTTGTTTAAACATATGGACCATATCACTAATTTCCTTATTTTGTTTTTAAACTAGAACTCATAGATTAATTGTCAGGTCTTTCCAAACAAATTTAAAGATAAACTTTAAAGAACTATTCAAGTTCCTGAAACTTAAATCTCAAATCTCAAACTATGCTAATATATGGTATGCATGCAATGGATTAATCAAGGGTGAGTCAATTCTTGTCTCAAGCCTGGAGTGGTGTGGGATATCCAATCATGTGGTTTCATAATAGAATTCATTCACATCCAATCCATCAAAATCACGTGGGTATTGTACCTAGCCTGGGTCACACTGACCGTTAACATGCTTGGGTTTCTTAAGTATCTCCTCTTGAGTACTATGAGTTCCAAACCTAAACCACCTTACATAATGAAAACCTCGAAATTCAACTCTTGTAAAAGACTTGACAAAATTATTATAAGATATGTAATGTATAAGTGTACATTAGTTAATATATAGTAACGAAGTTTTTTTCTATTTAATCAATTCATTCAAATTCTAATCAAGGATAAAAATCTAAATTTTAGTCTAGGATAAATTAATGCTGTAAAGTTTTAGCTCCATCGTAAAGTGGTGCCAAAAATCCTTAAAAATATATTTACCATTATGATATGGCATAGAAAGTAGTGGAGTCATTTTTTATCAATGCAATTGTATTTTTGTTTATTATTATTATGTTTAGTATTTAATATTGTATTTATTGGAAAATTAGTGGATAAGCTAAAAATCATTATGGTTTCTTAATGTGTCTCATTATGTCAATTTTTATTAAAGGGTTTTTAACATAAATGCAACAAGAAAGTTAAGAGTTATAATTATTTTATCATGGACTAATGTTTCTTTCTCTTTATCTCTCAATTTTTTAGAATATTGTAAGTCTTTGTATGTTATGATATTCGTATTAGTTAATATCATCACATAATTTCCTTAGAGTTTCAACTACACCTACTATGAGGTTTTATCCTTGGTCAATCAATGCTTCTACAAATGTTGATTTGTTTGAGGTAGGCTCCTTCACTTACAAAAGTTTGATTTTATTTGTAAAGTAAGATTTAAAAAATTAATTAATTAATTCGACTGTAGTTTTGTGTAGTGAGAGCTAGCTCCTCTAAAAACTAAAGAATGTTTTTCTATGTACTCAAATCTATGACATACTTTAAAAATCTATTTCTTGCTGGATCTATTATATGGTACCAAGAAATGGTAACGGGGGTTTCACTGGGGGATAAATACCCTACCAAGTGCATTCATATTGGGGGAAATAAATTGAGGAAAAAATGACATAATATATTGAGCATATAATAGGAGGTAAAAGGGTTTTGATATTGGAAAGTATAAAAAACAGAGCTCAAATTTAATGAAAAAATATAACGAGGTATAAAAAATGTTAATGAAAAAATGGATACCTATAGTATTTAGTAAAACTAGGGGTTTTATGAATTGGGAAGGTGTATTGGGTTCATACTATTAGAGTGTTAAATAATGTAATTTTGAGAGGCATTTTCCAATGTCTAGTCAAATTAGGGATATTGTTTAGTATGCCACAAACACATGTGACATGTCGAAGGTTTGGTGACTATAGGCCCATGGAAAGGATAGACCAATCCGCGACTCCATTTGAGGATAAACCAACCTATAAATTCATTTTAGAATTTTTATTCATTACAAATCCTCTAGATTGTTAGTGAAAATTTGTAGATAGTGACATAAGACTATTGGTGCTAGAGAGAGTTTGACCTAGGTTAGCACACAAAGTTTGGCACACAAAATCCCACTATATGCCATCCCTTCTAGTATCACCTATAGGACAAATGCACTCTCACCTGTGGCACCTATGGGAATTGAAGGAACCATAAGTCTATAGCGGCGAAGGGAATTTCACTACAAGAAAAAGGCCTTCTAACAGAGGTGGGCAAGAAATAGC
This sequence comes from Pinus taeda, assembly GCA_000404065.3. NCBI lineage: Eukaryota > Viridiplantae > Streptophyta > Pinopsida > Pinales > Pinaceae > Pinus > Pinus taeda. Next base: position 73,031 of record APFE031469472.1, read on the forward strand.
CCAAAAATCCATTTGTAGTGGAGGTCACTAACAGAGGTGGGGAAGAAAATGATTTAGTGGATGTTGTTTGGATCATGGTGCATCTATAATCTACAAACGCACTAATTCTTTACTACCCATACAAGAACTGGTGCACCATGGATTTTTTTTTTTTTTTTTTATAAAATAAAAAAACACAGTGCCCTAAATAACACAACGTACCAGTGCTTCAAAAGTCTAAAGCATCAGAAAAATGTACCTTTAAAAATTTTCAGTGCTATATATACCCACAACATCAGTTCCCTTTATATAGTAAAATGCCTTAGTGCATACCAAGAAGGAGTATCGCTATAGTTTTTAAATTTCAAGAAAATGCGGTGTTATTTTCCAATGATGTATTGGTGTGGTACATATACAAAAATGCACTAGGGCATCTTCTAAAGAGTACTGTTAGGTATATTTTAATTTTAAAAAAAGAGTGGTTCTATAGTCAAACAAAGCACCAGTGCGACACCTACATTAGAATGCCTTGGGGTGTCTTAATAAAAGAAATGATATAGATTTTTTAATTTTAAAAAAGACGTGGTGGTCATGGAAATATTCCGCACCAGTGGGGTTATATTAATGCACTAGAGGAGGGTTAAATAAAAATACCCTCGAAGCCGTAAATTTCATTTTTTCTATCTACAGTGTTGGAGATCTCTGAATCACTGGTGCCACTATTGCCTCATGCAAGTTCCTTGATCTCAGTGTTTCTCTTGCTCACCATCCTTTTGTACCATTCTCACTACCTGACTTTCCAATTTTTTAAAACCACGGTAAAATTTGTTTTTTTTCCATTACATGGTAGATTTCCTCCTCGACGACCAAATGTCTAGGTAATGTCTATTTTTCTCTATAATTTAATTTTTTAGGGGGTTAGAACTGCAATTTAGCTTCAAATTTCCATCGTTTTAAAAAAAATTTCCTTGCACGGTGCACTTGATATGTTCGTCTCACACCAATAGTGGTGCAACCTGTAAATTTACAGGGTGCAATGTAGTTTGGCGTGTGAATGTAACACACTGCTATTGTTGTGGTGTGTTTCGATGTGTTCGATAGCCAAAATATTTACTACTGGTGAAAAAAGGTTATATGTGCACAATGGTGCATAAGTCTAACATTCCACGATGAAAAAATAAATTTGCAAACTAACAACAATGGGTTATATGTATGTGGGAACTGATGCTAGTGCAGTTGTGTTTGACAACACATGGGAACTGGTGCACAAATCTATTTTGGGTGCACCAAAATTTTTTCTTTTAATTAAAAATTATGTTTCCATATTTATAAATACATTTTTCATTTAATAAAAAAAAATATTTTATGTATGAGTTGGATGTATTTTATATGTCAATATTGTAGCAGAGACATCAGTAAAGGGACAAACAACAAGAGTAGGAGAAAATGGTGGACCCGTACAATATGGTCTGACCATAGGAGGCCAACAAGAGGGAGATGGATTTATACCCTCTCCTTATTATTGCAGTGACCCGAGTGTCTTAAGGAATATAGGTCTCTTAAGTACTATGAGGAGACTACATCCCTGAAGACGCATTGTGTCTTATTGACACATCTGATCTGTGGATGGAGTACCGAGGAGTAGGGTTTCCTTGTCTGTCCCGGGGCTTGGTATAGTCCCTATGAGAAGGACATATACTTTATCACTAGCTTCTCCAGGAGAGGGGATGAGTTTCTCTAGTTCCTTGAGGCCCCCATGGTGTTGCAGTTGAGGCTTAGCTTGCCTACACTAAGAGATATGTCAGGCCTCATGCAATACATCCAACATATTTTCGGGTGTGTGGTGAACAACTACAAATTTCTTCTTTTCCTGCACAAGAGGTTAGGTCCCTCTATTTATTAGTGACCACAATTACACACTCTATTAGTGATGGGAAATGCATTAGTTTCCCTCTTTTGTATTATGAGAATTATTTGATTTAGGTACCATGTTGTATCACATGGTCTACCTTTTTTTTGAGGCATTTTTGTATGGCTTTAAATAGATTTCATGCATTTAGGCATGGGAGGGAGACCTTCCCTTTCCTTTCAAAGATTTTTTGTTTATTTTTTGACAGTTTTTGTAGAGGTGAGGCCTACATTTGGTCGTCTCCCTCCTAGGTCAACGACTAAGGTCCAAATGCACATGTGGGGGAAGATGTTGTTCGAGAAGGGTCTACCAGAGTATCAGGCTAAGATTTCCGCCGAGGAAATGGTGTTATTGGCTAGTGAGGATGACCATGCATTTGGTGCATTTACGTTTCGGTACATGGGGATTGATTGGAGATAGTATCCCAACACCTTCTTTACATTGGTTGAGCCTCCATATTATAGACATAATATTAATGTTTTGTTTAAATGAATCTAGTTTCATTTTATTGTTTTAATTAATTAGAATGAAATTTATTCTAGAAAATTCCTTAACTTGTTTATTAAAGAATTTAAAGCAATCCCTAATTATTGGTGTGTGGTGTAGATTTGTTAGGCATCGAAATATTCGATGGGGAAATGCCTCCTCCCCCACCGAATGGAGGATATGAGGAAATGAGCGAGGCCCAAGAGGATGAGGCAAATCCTCATGAGGGCATGGATGTCTGGGGCCGTAGAGTTGGTTTGTGATTTTGGATCGACTACTAGGACAAATTGTCTAGAGTTTTGTTTGAGGAGGGAGTCTGCCCTATGAGAGATCGAGATATCAATGCATATCCTAGGTTTGTGGATCTCTACAAGGACTACTCACGTGAGATGATGTATCTTATGCATCATATCATCAGAGTTGGTAGGGTATTGGAAGTGATGGGTGATGCCATGCATCCAACAACAGATACATCATATGAGGGTGGTGATCATGATGATGTCAGCAGTGATCATGATCATGATGATGACAGTGGTGATTATGATCATGATGATGAGGGTGGTAATCATGATGCTTTTGGTAGTAATACCCCATAGGATCATGGTCTTCAGTCACCTGATCATGATACACTATAGCTAGAGGATGTGCCTTATGTTTCTCCTAGAAGAGTAGACTAGCCACCTGAGAGTTCACCAGACCATGTTGAGGCAATAGTTGACCATCCATCGTCTTTTGTTGCAAACCAGACACCTCCTCCTCCACCTCAAATTTCGATAGACATTGAGGTAGTAGTTGATCATCCATCATCTTCTGCTGTATACCAGGCAGCGAGCACTACTACATTTGTTGTATCAGATATTTGATTGTAGTTATTGGACTTGATGTCATTATTTGACTTATATATATATATATATATATATATAATATCTTGATATGTTATTTTTTAGGTCATGTTAGATTTTGTTATTTTTGTTAAAAAAATTACTGTAGAGATTATAAATAATTGCCGAGAGATTATGAATAATTACCGAGAGGAAAAACATAAAATAACTATCGACAATCATAAATTATCAACACAGATGGGAAAACCCAAACTCCGGTGAAAAACCCAGCCCAATGAAATTTCATTAGCCTTGGACAAAACCCTTCCAACCCATCCAAGTGGGCCTTCCCCACTCACCTCCCTGACCTTCCTTATATGAAGTATTCCTACCTTTTATAGGCTCCATTACCTCCAATAGCATGGGTACGTTAAATCATGTGCGGAAAAAACACATTACCATTTGACCCAATCAAATTTGACTCTTTTCCCAAAATCAAGTTTACCTAACAACCCCCCCCCCCCCCCAACCCCCCTAAAACCTTGACTTGGAGTTTCCTTGACTTAATCCAAACAAATCTACTAAGTGAGTCACCCCCACTCACTTTGCCCCTTACTCCCCCTCAAATTTTTATACCTGAGGTATTTTTTAACTCAACATGCCCACTATGACCTAGGTCTAACTCACACTTTACCAGTGATTACTCAGGGGTATACATTCCTTACTAGGTCTTACAGGAGTATGCCCATTTACACACGAAAAAATTGACTCCATCATAATATCTCTTGTTTTTATTTTTTATATTTGTTTTTTTCTTGTTGTCCTAACATACCCTCTCATCTTTTAAGCCTCATGCTCTCCTCTATAGTTGATTCCTTATACAACTAATTCTACCTTGGTCATCTCTTAGATTAATTATGTCAAACACTTGTAAGGGTCTTTGACACCCATCCCTTGGCATCACCGTGGCATTCCATGATTCGAGACCATTTTTGGAATGATAGTGTATATAACCTAACTCCTCTCATCCTTAACCATGCATTCGATCATTTATGTTATTCTCATGGGCATTTATGCCCATTTCACACATCCAAATTCCTCCACATATCCAATCCATTCATCCAAGGCCCTCTACAACCCTAGCCATGCAACAATCATTCTCAATCAAGCCAAATCTCTACTAGAGCTAACCGCAACTCCTGTGGCATTCAATATTGACCTTGCTCCCATCGAATTCAATTTCTAGTTGCTACACACAATCAAGAACATTTGTCGAGTCATCCCTCTACGGAACCCTGTGAAATTGTGACACTCGACCAAAACAACTACCAGACATTATTCTCTTCATCCTTTCCTACAAAAATGGTCCAAATTCTCTTCTTCTAGTCATAGTTCTCCATAGATTTTCCACTGCAGCTACAACTTTGTAGCACGTATGCAAAATTTCAATCCACCTTATGCCCGTAATCAACAGATTCCATGGACCACTATTGAGATCCATCTATCCTAGGTCCACTTTCACTTCAATGCTTTGCACATCACTTCCATGGATCCTAGACCCTGTAGAGTTGTGATGGTCCTCTTTGCTCTATCAAAGTGCCACCATCACTAGATGGGTTTGATTTGTTTCCCAATGAATGATATCTAGACCACTGTAATAGTATTCAACACTGCATGATCAGGTTTCATCCCTAATGGTCTTTCTTCACGATATCTTCACAAAGTTGACATTGTACTTCGATGGCCTTCTCGACTTATCTCTTCTTGGCCCAAACTTTTCCTAATGCCTTTGAAGCCAATCCTAGCCTAAGAACTGTTAGCCTCAAACCAATTATGACGAAGTGCCTTTGATACTATGACTACTTCCACAATTAGGCCATTGCACTCAATATCTTTGACTTCGCTTTCCCATTCTCATTAACTGCACTTATGAATTCTCCGCTGCTATTGTAGAAGGTTGTTTGATCTAGGTCTGGGTGTGACAAAGGACCCTTCCAAGACCTTTTACTTTCGTGATGTGTTAAATTGCATTTTTAAGAGAACATAAATGAATACATGTACATGTTGTAAAGAAAAGGAACATGACAATCATCAACAACATAAAAACATAAGTCGTTGATAACAAAGTTCTTCTAAGAGGGACTAGATCTCCGCGCCTCGGTGTCAAGATGGTGTAAGCCGTTGCATTAAGTGTTGTCAATAGTGATGATGTACATAATAGATGATGTCACAATCATACAAGGGAAATTCCCTCACACAGGAGTGGCTCTAAGAGATGTTCCTCTACAGGAACTCTCAGTAAAAAATACTCCTATCAGTATGACACAAACTCATGCATGATGAGCATCCCGCCAACATGGCATAAAAGGGATCTCAATGCGAACATGCATGACAACAAAATGGGTATCCCATCAACATACGACAAATGGATCTCAAAAGAATCATGACAACAAGTACATCACACATATGATTCTGCATCACATCAAGCAGGAACCATGAAACAAGTATGAAAATAAGCTCCCACATCAAACATCAAATAGGGATTTGTGCAGGACAATGCATAGCACAAGAAGTACATGAATACACTGCATATACCTCATATCCAGGGACCATCTGAAGAAGCAGATGTCAAACTACTAAAGCTTCTTGGACCATCGATCTCACGGCATCAAATCCCACGAAAATGGTTGCTCAGACATGAATGCTGACACCTGCATTCCACTTAGAAAAGTGGCTGAAAAATAAAATGAGAAAATGAAAAATATGAAAACACAATCAAATTTGTGGCGTCAAATAGTGAAAAATTGACTGTCAAATTTCTGAATTCTGAGAAAGTGAGAATCTGGGGCTCAATGAATATTTTAGGTTCCCCCTAGATTCCTCAAAGATTCCCTTCTCCGGGTCCTCTGCAAATCAGCTACTCAGATCAGGAAACTGACTGCGCCATCAGGTTCATGTCGACGAGAGGTGTAAAATCAACATAATGTTTGTCCAATTTAGACACTACAAAAATTTCACCCTCCTGGAAATTTTGCTCAATCACGGTTCCACCTAAATTAAAAATTAATTAAAAAAATATTGCCTCGAATTATGTGCCCGCTCCTGGTTCCTCCAATCTTGGGCGCACTGTGCAAATGAAGTTTTATATTAAATTTCATGGGCGGATATGTCAATGAAAAGGTCGTTTCCCTGTTGGTTAAGGTAGGTAGGTCGGGGGATCAAATCCCGCTTGTGCCATAATTACACAGCAGTTATAAAAATTGGGCGCGGGTTTGTTTTTTTTTATTTTAGCGCGCACTATATAGAACCGTTTACACATATGCTTCATTTTGGTATGACTGCTTTGTATTAACATTTTTGGGATCGTACATGGGGCCGCTAGTTGGGGGCTAGCCCACATGGGTCGGGCAACTTCAATCCCCGCTGGACTCAAATTCAACTAATGGCATATAAATACATATATAGTGTGTGCAATGGGGGTGGCAGGGGTCATGGCCTGCCACTACTTTAATTTTTTATTTTATTTTTATTTTTATTTTTATTTTTTATGTTATAAAAAGTCATTAGTCATTTTTGAATTTTCCAAAATTTGATTGTAGGAGAGATTTTAATGAGGCCACAATTTCGCCCGGAAGTTGGCGGGAGTTGGCCGGATTCTGTCCGACAGAAAACTTTCAAATTGTGTCTCCATTAACCCTTCAGAATCAGTAAAAGTCAACCAAAACTTTGACTGGCTCGTTCTCCCTCATCCAGACTCAGATTGACAAACCATTCACACCACCACGATCGCAACGACAAGATCTTTAACATGAACCTGGTTTGAGCACAATCCAAACATATGGGAGTCCATTCTTCTTTTATTCTTCTATAGGGTGGTAGGATGGTGCTAGGTAGGTGCATGAAGTCACCAACAGGTTCAATCCCGTGAAAAATTTGGTGGTAGGGTGGTGCTAGGGTGAATTGTAGCTCATTGTGTATTGGGGCATCCGTTCAGTTGACTATTGAAGAATCTCGGGCATTGGAGCGTCCATCTAGTGAGAGATGGAGAAGAATGCTTTTCTATATTTTAGGAAGTTGGAGCTTTTTTTCCAATTGGATTTCAAGATTAAAGAATTATTATAAAAGTGTTCAGGTGGTTTTTGTGCCGGAGGGGGTTTCCACCTTAAAAACTGTGTGCATCTGTGTTCCTTTTGTTTATTGCTATCATTATACAAACACTAATAATAATTTAAGATTAACTAATGCTATGAAAGATTAATAATAATGCTAATTGAAAGGAATACTGATTCAGCAACCCCCCCCCCCCCACTATTTTCAACACTGCTTTACATTTGGTAAGTGTTTAGGGAATAGTGTCCACTCAGAGCTAATATTCCCACTAAGACTAGTAGCTATCTTTGAAACAAACAAGTAAAGACTACTTTCGTTTTCCTTTACGAAAATAGACAAGAGTGGAACAAAGGACACCAACCTTAGTCTTGCGCTTGGTTCCTTACTTGATTTCTTTCCTTCCTGATAGATCTTTGCCGCTTCTTCTTCGTTTGCGCAGCTTCAAAGAGCCCCTGTGGAATCAAAGCGACATACTACTATTGAAGAACAAAGATCTATATTCATAAATAACACAGGACCATATATGTATTAGCCATACAAATGCATATACAATCAAACATACAAGAATATGGAGGAAAACTTGAATAGCTTTATTAATATCAAGAATAGCAAGAGGATTACAACCAATAGTTCTGACTCAGCATCATCCTCC